>VDFB02160075.1:0-32677 GCA_007258455.2 Sequoia sempervirens
GTTTGCCTTGGTCAAACCCCTTTTGGGTAATTAAACCAAAATGATGAATGTAATCAAGCATGAAATAATGGAGTTATTACCTTTCCATGAAGATTGATCTTGAATGTTTGCAACAAAACATGAAGAGTCTTCCCTTGAATGTTTGAAAATTGTTATCTTAATGATTTGAAGTGATGAAACCATAACTTGCTTGACCTAAGATAAAAGAAAGATGGATGAATAATGAAGAATGGTTATGATTTAGGGTTTAGAGAGTTGATTTTATAGGAAATTCACCTTATTTTACCATAAATTTGATCCCTAAGGCCGATATGTGAAAATAATAAACTTAAATTTCAATTTTTCCTGCTCAAAGGTCAAACTTGACCCAAATGGAACTCATTCACCACCTTGGGTGAATCAATCCCACCTAGCAGGGACTCATTCACCACAGGTGGTGAATAAGTCCCAATGGGGCCTATTTGACAGCTTGGATGCTAGGAAGTTAAGAAATAAAGTTTATATGATGTCTATGTCAGTTATTTCATCAAATATTATCCTGGGATGCACAATATGGGGTAATAGGGGCCTATTAATGATGATGTAAAGATAAATTAGGGCTTGGGACACAAAATTCAATATGAAAGTGTGATTAAATACACTTTACATCACTAAAATGAGGTCCACTTAGCCTAGGAAGGCATAAGAACCAATACGAATTTGTAAAACACATTACAACACTAGGTTGAAGTAAAATTTAGTTTACAAGCCTTCTAGATTGATGTCTAGATGTAATGAAATATATTTTATAATGTTGAACTAGAGGAAAATGGGTTCATAAATTCTAGAAAAGCATGAAAGTCTTTTACAACACCTTTACAAGACATCGTTAAATGCATTTGAATGGGTCCAAGACCTAGTGTGGATATGAAAAACCTCACAACACCAAATCAAGGCCTCATTAAAGTCCAATTTATCATCAATTATTCCCCAAATCAAGCAAGTTGAATTTTTTCTATGGTACAATTAGTACAAATATCTCTCAAAATATGAAATAATTTACATAAAACACAATATGAAATTACTTTAAGTCTTATCAATCTTCTCATATTGTCCCTAAAAGTCAATGTCTCTCCTGCAAATGGTGCACTCCATTCTCTATCAACTCCTACCTCCAACATATCATGAACCTTATAGTTGAATGTGTCTATGGAAGCCTCAGTGGACCATCAGAGAGGACACAAACATAAATTGTTGCACATCATGCAATGATCAGGAACACAAATATGTCCTGAAGAGGACGATGTACTAGTGGGAGCTAATGATGGTGCACTAGTGGGAGTTGATACAGTAGGTGTACCACCATCATGTTGGGATGTATCATGTTCAAAACCATCATGATGGGATGCAATGTCATATGACTACGAAACATGATGGCTCTATGTGACTAAATGATCACTCAATGAATGTAAGGAATAAATTCTTAGAGTCTCTGCATCTACAACAATCTCAGCGTAAGGTAGTGGAGTCAAGACAACAATAGGCAGAGTAGGATGAATTAGGGTGACTTGACATGCTCTAGGTCTATCATGTGGCATCACTCTACCAGCACCCCTCGAAATCTTAATGTCAAAACCATCCACCAGCGTCTCGAGGAGATTATCTAATATATGCAGTATGGGTGCACAATTTAATTGAAAATTTTGGTTTCCACACATTAACAGATAATCTTATTCTGTTATAGATGAATAATTGGGATAATTTGGCTTTCTCAATATCAAGTGCCTTTACCTCATCATATGATAACCCATTAGCATAAAATTGTCTTTGTTCCTCTCGCCACTGTGCAAATCTATTGTGTTGAGTTGCCAAAGTTTCAAAATTTGAAGTGATTATTTCCAAAGTATTTTTCATGTTTGATAGCTCATCAAGTGTCTAGTAGATTCAACATACATTTCTCAATTCATTTAAATTTATATGAATAGATTCATGTATTGTTGGCATGTTTCGGTTTAGAAACAATGATTGCGATGAAGGAGGATTTGGAGGGTTTTCTTCTAGTGTTGGATCCGGGCTATCATCTTGTGCAAGGTTAGGGTTTTCATGTTGATCCATTTTAAACCTATTAATTGATAAAAAATTTCAAAATGAACAATGATTTTAATGCAATAAAAATCCTATGAAATTTACCTTATTTTCAAGTAAAATTAAAAAAAAATAATACAAAAAGAATATAAATTGTACAAAAACATAAAAATCCAAACATACCTTTGAAATTTGATTGATTTTGAGCAAAATGATCCCTTGCGAATGGATATCTAAGTTGAAGAGTAAAATAGCCCACTCACAATGAGCTAAATATGAGCTCTTGAGTTTTTCTTTTTAATTTATAACATAGGAAATGGATATTTGTTTCCCATTTTATGCTTTTTGTAATATATGGTCAGGTTCAGGACCCAACAATATATTAGTTGGTGGAATTTTTCTTCAAATGTATAATATAAAAATATAACATATAATATATTTTATATTATAATATAATATACATTACATTATGTATAATATATATTGTATCATTATGTAATATAATATATATTTTATTAATTATATAATAATATTATATTATATTATATTAAATATTATATATTATATATATTATAATATAATATAATATGAGCTCTCAGGGTTTTTTTTTTAATTTATAACACATGAAACATATTCTATTTCTTGTTTTATACTTTTTTTATCTCCAGTACATCTGAGACTTGACCATATATTAATTAATGATATTTTTTCTAAAGTTTATAATATAAAATATAATATATAATACTATATACATTATATTTTGTATAATATATATTATATTATATTATATTATTGTATAATATAAAACCTATTAATTATAATATACATTATAGTAATTATAATATAATATATATAATATAATATAATATGATATTATATTAATATATTATATAATAATATAATATAATCATAAAATATAATAAATAAATTTAATATATTTAATGTTGTACAAGATAAATATATTAAAAATTATTATAATATATAAAATAAAAAAATTAGTGGGGCCAGACTTCAAATTGAAATTAAAAGTCAGGCTTATTTAAATGGATATCTATTTCATTTTGGTATTATAAAACCAAAAGATATTGTACCAAGCACAGAAAGAATCAAAGGCAGAAATTTCATGTTTTTAGGCATGTTAAAAATTCCTTTTTTCACATCACACTTTTGGATATTTCACATTATCTTGCACAGACCCTATTAGAAATTTTAATTACATGTAGGTATAAGTTATTATATTGTGTAATAAATTACATTATTATTGCAATATTTTCTAACATACCAATATTTGGTATTTGGATAAAATATTATATATATTATTTAATTTCATTTTTTATTCAATAAAATTAAAAAATATGAAGTTTACTTATCATGGAAATTGACATTTAATGCAAATCCTTTAAACCACATCTAGTTTAGGTGGATCACATATATTCTAAAATAATAGGGTACATATTTTTTCAAAAGAACTATTTTCTAATGGAGAACAAGATATAGGTAGAATTGATTGCCAACAACCTATGCACCGTTATCAAAGGTAGAGAAAATAAACCAAAAAGTAGAAATATTGACCTTGATGTGTCACTTTTAAAAATATACCAGAACTTATATATTTTAGTTTTAAGTACTATAGATGAAATTATCTTACACATATAAAGTTCAGTTTCACCATTCATGAAGGAATTATGATTCAAAAATTAATTAAATTCATAAATTGTTTTTAGATTGTATGAAAAGAGACCAAAAAATAACAAACTACATTGCTAAAGTAAAAAATAAGTTTCAAATAGATGGTTGTAAATGTTTTAAAATAGAAACCAAAATTTTGTATTTTATAGTACAAAATAATATTCATGAATGATTTACAAATTTTATTTCCATCGTAACCACTAAATATCCAAATAAATGTTTCCTTGATTTATTAAAATTATATCCTCTTATTATTGTAGAAGAACATGTAATTTCAAACATTGATTCCAAAGATAAACAATAAAAATTCATATTAAAGTAACAAGAAAATAAAGTATTTTCGAAAGTAATAAAGATTTTATTTTTAAAACCATCTTATCATTTTAAAATTCATCAAAAATCCTATAAAAAATAATCCATAATAAAATATCCTAACTAAGGTTAGATAGGGTACATAAGATTAATTATTCATTTTCTAAAAAAATAATATAATAAATCAAAAACCAAATTCACAAAAAGTAAAAATAAATCAAAATTACCCAATAAATGAATGTTTGGAGGGGATGGTTTATACAATATTTGTCAAGGATAATGAATTATTAATGAGATGGGATTGTTACTCGGAAATGGTGGCTTATTTTAAGATAATAAATTCTCAATGGTAGTATTATAGTTAAAAATTGTTAGACTTTCATTTTTTGCATTTGCTTTTCTAGGTGTAAAACGACATCTACTTTAGGGATTTAGTGTGGAAGCTCTCATTTTTTAGTAGATAAGACTATAAATTCTTATCTTAAAAAGAAGGGGGACAATAGAGGAAGATGAAAGTATCTAGTGAGGATATGCATATTATTTTTATGTCATTCATGAAGTGAGAAATTAAGGACTATGATCTTAGGTATTTGGTGCATCATAAATAGGAGTTGGAAAAGGATCTTGATGGGATCCATATGTAGTTTCAATCTAGCATGGAAAATTTAGTGTTAGACATAGGACATGCATGAGATAAGGAAATTGTTTTAAATAGACAAAACACTAAGCTATGTCTCTTTGATTTCAAATATTTTTCATTGTTCCCTCCTCAGTTATTGATAGAGGCCTGACCGAGACCTGAGAAAATAACCCACAAACAAGAGAATAATTTTATTATTCAGAAAATGGAGCTTCTTACATGCGGAGGATCTCCATTTAAGTTCTACAAACATGCAGATTCTGAGAAAACTCTGAAACACCCTTTCACAATATGTGACTTGTCCCCAAAAGATGCAAAATTAGAAACCCAGCCCACAAATAGAGGCTCCTCTTTGGTTTGGAGCCAAAACAACATTCAAATTTGAGTTTAGGCAGTTTGAAAATTACAACATGAAGTTCAAATTTCAAAAGAGCATTTGCAATTGGATCTTCTAAAAAGTGCGCCAACTTCCCGGGGCTCCGATTCGCAAACCGTTTGAACCGTTGGAAAGGTCTCGAAGTCAAGAATGCGCTCAAAATTTTCTACACCAATTTTGACAGAATTTTGAGCTATTCCGGGAAGATTTAAGTGCCTCAAATCTAACTTTCGAAAGATTTTTGGAACCAAATATGGGAAACTAAAACTACAATATCTTTCAACCCAAGAATAGAAAATAAAACCATAAATTGGGAATTTCGTACTGTGAAAAGGGTATCCAAAATGTAAAAACATCTAAAACGAGAAACTTGAAAATTTAACTATTTTGTGTGATGCAAGATTGCTTGCCACCACTAAGTGCTCTGCATGAGTTATAATATTTAAGATGTAAATTCATTTGGAAAAAAGGTATATTTCAAATATGTCTTAGATTATTAACATGTGATGCATAGGGGAATAAGTTTTTAATAAAAGGTATTGGAAGTTATCACAAAAGTGTTAAGCTTTCCATCCCAATTGAGAGCATTCTATCCTTTGATTTTTTTCTCAGGGATTAGTTTGTTGAAGATGTGGTGGACTCCCCTCCTTGTAATTGTGTTTCCCATGAAACCTAAAATAAAATTAATTGTAGTATTAAAAGAATTTTTGATGCTATTGTAATATACCTCAATGCCATTTGTATTTCTCCTTTTAGATATTTGGTTGATGGTTTTTTGGTCCTATGTTGGTCCATTCAACATTGGTTTGGTTGATAGTTTATGTCACTTTATGGAATTACTAAATACTAGATTTTGCATTAGGTTTGTGGTCAAGGATCTAGAATGGTTTCATGCTACTTTATTTATCAATTAATATATATACACCATTTTAACAAGCTATGCTATTTCATTTATATCTCTTTGGCTCCTTTATTTATATGGAATTTTAGACCTAGTTGTCTTTTGGAACTAACATATAGGGGATAACCACTTCCTTTCTTCATCTATTCTTGGATCCCAATAAGTATATTGTTGATAAAACATAAAAAAAATATTTTCATTTACATTATTTTATCTACATTATCAAATAGCGAATGAATTTTAGATAGTGAATCATAGATAGTCACATAATGGATATTTATAATAATTTATTTAATATTAAAACACATTAAAATATATACCTAGGAAACAATTTTATTATAGAATCTAAAGTGACATGAAAGTTTTAAATATTTATGAATCTATTGGAGATGCCCTACTTTTTCCAAAATTGCAGAGTCCTACAACATTTTTCTTCCTTCAATATAAAATAAAAAACCTTAATTCCACATCTTCTTAACCATTTATTTATTAGATTTGTAATTATTAGTTCTTGTTGATAGGAAGGTTTACTATTGCAATCAATGCATTCGCTTTTCTTTACTTCTTGGCTAATGATATTGTGTTGTTTAAAATATTTTTGACTTTTTTCTACAGCCAAGATTTAAATACTTATTTTTTGTGCTGGAAAATTACGGTTTATATTTTTTTTCTATTTGTTTGAGTAGGGTGATTTTTTATTTTCCCTCATTTTACATTAAGTAAATTAGGAAAAATATGGGGACATTATAGATTGTGGAAATTTTTAATATTGCCAGCTTTGGCAGTGGGCTAGTACTGAAGTAGTGAATGCATGTTTAATGCATTAGGTGCAAATTATGTGAGATTAGGTAAATGCAAATTCCGGAATCATCTTCATTGACTGGTTTTCTCGCACAACATCAATAGACTACTTTGTAGTGTTTCATAATTTTCTGGGTGCCATTCACTTTCCTATCTGCCGACAAGCTTGTGAGCATCGTTTTCTCATTCTTTTTATAGAGAAATAAGGGATACTAAGAAGAGTTCTAGAATTTCAGATGAAATATCAAATCGGCCAAATATTGTGGTGGGCTAAACCTACTGGATACTTGGTTGCCAAGGTTATTAGTGGAACTCGTTTAACATTTCCTAAGCTCGGCATAGATTTTACAATATTTGGCTTTTTTTAATCAATCGCCTCTGTGGCTAGAAAGTTGGGCAGATTTGCAAAGGGTAAGTATCTTCACTACGGTAAAATGGAACCCTTAATAAGTAGTTGCATGTTTTGAGTTATTTTCGCTTGTTTCTTTCAATTTCTTAAATTGTGTAGCTTAAGTAGCTATTTGTTTTGAGTTATTGAATACATATTTGCAAAAGGTTTCAAAGATTTTGACTCGTCGTTGTTTTCTTATTTCCATTATGTGTCTTAATTCAGGCTTTTTCTTCTTCAACAATAATTTTGATTTATGTCCATCAATTTCAACACAGGATTTTCTCAAATCTCTCTTGGCTTTGCTATTGTGGGTCATGCTTCTCTACTCTTCAAACTTAGCACAATTTCTCATTCTCTTGACAGAATCCCTGATAAGCTTGATATCAGAGCCAACCTCCTCATTTTGAACATTGAAGCACTAGTCACACACATCAAAGATATTGTCAACTGATACATTCTCAAAATAAGCTCTACTGCAATATTTGACCAAAAAATAAAAAAAACATATAATCAAAATTTAAAGCCTTTACACAAATGCACTGAATGAGTTCTTATTTCTAATTTATCATATACTGCATGAAACTTGTCTATCTAGAATTGAATAAACTGAAAGCAATAAGGAGAGTAATTGTTATTTTACTGATGCTCGAAGTGAATTGAACATTTTCTGCATTGGAATAACCTGGAAATATTATCCTGCAATATTGTATTTACTTTTATTCATACATCTTGGTCTCTACATCATTGTTTCTAAATTTTTTACCTCTTGTGCAGTGATATACAAGAACTTTGATCATAAAATATCTATTTGTACATAGTATGACCTATATGAGTTGTTTTAACATACACTAGGTAGAATTTAAAATTCACATTCCTCATAAAAATATCTAGCCATGTTGGTGAATTTTGTGTAGATATTGTTTTATATTCATCATCCTTTTGTAGCTGTTATGGACAAATTTCATTGCTTATTGCATCTATTTATTCACCTTGATATAGTTCATGGATCTACTTCACTACACTTTGGAGGACAATATTGGATTGTATTTATCTATCTCTGAGGTTTGTTTCTTATTTCATTATAAATGTGCTCAATGCCAACATGTATATTTTCTCATAACTTAAAAATAATTCAAGTGCAAGCAGATTACTATTGACAGAATTCGCTGTCAATATTTTATTAGTTAATTTTCCATTCATCGTTCAAGTTGTCATTCGATTTTGAGTACTGTCTATGAGCAGCTTCATAGCTTCCTTTATTGCTCTGTAGATCTTTGTAGCTCAGGGAACTGGCCCTATGTGAAGTGTAATGGCTTAGCCCTTTCTCTCGCACTGGTGACACCAAAATTCTTTAAATCCTGGGAGCAACAATTTCAATAGTAAGCCTGCTTGTTGTTATGCCTTGAAGCTATTCCACATGATGGCCCCCATGGTTAGTTTTCTCTGTTTTCTTTTCTGCATATGAATAGTAATAAATTTGTCTTGTAAGTCTGTTGGCACTATTTTGGGATATAAGTAGCTATCTAGTAAGTAGCTTCTATGAATGATCCTTTTAGACACCACAAGAAGTTGCGTTATTATGCCTGTGAACATTTTACTTAAGTTGTAATGCCCCGCTTGTGCGAACCCCAAAGGAAAATTAAACAATAATTACTACACAATTTTTTTTTTTAAAGTTAACATAACATACATGTAATACACATTAAGTCATGACATAAATTTCATTAGCACATACATCCCTTGGGGTACACAAGGAGTCATTATGAGACTTAGATCCACACAATGACAATAAGGAATAAAAGTCAAATATATAATCCATAACAAAGTAAACATTATCAAATGTAACACATACATGATAAATCATTGATAAGAAACCATCTGCGTACATAAATACAACATATGCATGATTAACTCAACACATTGAATAGCAACTATCATGTGTGTTACACAAGGTTTAACGTTACAGTACAGTACAATGTTCTAGCGGTACAATGATAGAAAAGTGTTTCCAAATATAAACGGAAACCATACAACAAGTCATGATACAAATAAATGAGAGGAATTACAAAGTATCAAATTGGCTCCAAGGCGGATGTAACTCTGGAATCATACCAACAACACCAATGCACTTCTCGATCCCTGTTGGGAACCCAAATACAGGGTTATACGTTCTTATATGAGTCCTAAGACCCACCCCATGCTAGGAGCTAACAAGAAGAGACCTCAACTGAGAACATCCAAGCGGGAACCTGGGGCTCAACATCATACAAAAGGTATCATAAAACTCAGGACATAATCATGACGTAGGTCAACATATGCTCCTAGTCATCAATCTCTATCCACATAAATCAAAGCAATGACCAGTAAACAAGTAACCAAAGGATGATCATGATACACTTCCAAATCAAACTGAATTAATAAACGAAATACAATTCCAGATTGCAATTAACAATACAATAACATCACATCACAGTACCATAAGGGTACAAGGTCATAAGTCAAATATCAATGAGATCATAAAAGACCACAAAGTACACCAAAGATAAAGTAGGGTAAAACCATAAATCATTTCAAAAACTTCACGTTCATCAAATCAAGACAAAGAACCATTTCTAGAGGATTTCCAAAGAGCAACATAATAGACATGAGAGAGAGTGTCATCATGGCTTAACATGGATTCTCGAGGCTACCTATTGCAAAGATCTTGATCTAAATCTCTTGGCGGATTATCCAGGGCAATCAAAGCGCTAGGAGCCGCCTCCATCTATGGTTATCTAGGCTACCTATCTCAAGGCGCCGCTCTATAGGGTTGCTCATGTGGAACCGTTAACCTTTCGTGAAGACAAGGCAACGATCTTGCCAACCACGGCCTTCTCAATCCCCTTTAGCCTGTGATAGCACTAAAAGGCGGATGAGGCATCAATTATCTTTTTAATGTGATTCTACCCACCCCCTAGTTAATTACTTAGGTTTTCACTTATTAATCACACTCTAACGAGGGTTATCTTGGTGCCCCTTTGTGCACCGACCACCCACTTAGAGCCACTCTCACTCTAGATACTCAAAACATAAAAACCAAACTCCAAGGGTTGTACAACATAACAAGAACATCGTATCACAATAGAGAAACATGAGAGGCATTACCCATCTCACTATAAACACATAATCACAATCTTACAATTCTCGTACAACCCTTTCAAAATCCAAATACCAAAGCACTTGCCACATCAAAGGCACATAAAGAGAGAACATTGACCAACCATAAAAACAAGCCTCTGGAAGACTCTCAAAAAGTTTACACTAGGGTTTCCCCATGAAAATCTGACAACAATAAATGCAAGACCTTGAAGAACTAAATGCGATTCAAATATAATGAGAGAATACATCAAGATAAGATCAACAACTCCATTAAACAACATCAACAACTTCGATACGAACTAAATCGAAAATCCAAGGGAAACCTCTATTTTCTCCTCTCGGAATACCCATAACTTCAAAGAACTTTTCAATTTGACTCATTAACAACTCAAACAGAACTGTCAATCACGACAAAGATAACATTAACCAATTTGCCACTTAGGTAAAGAGCAAAAGAAAACATATAGCAATGTAAATTAAATGAGAGAAAGTCCCTAACTTAAAATCAACTCACGAAAAGTCACATTGAAAGGATCTATCAAAACAATCCATAAATCCACTAATTCAAATACAATATATCCATTCATTCAATAAGAAGTAACTTGAAACCATCTAAAAAGAACATTATTTTAACGATCAATCATTTCCATCATTTAAGGATATCACAATATTGCGAAGTGAAGATATGATCTGATGTTTTAAGCCATAAGACACTAATCACAAGTATATTCTTAAATAACAACAATTTCCATTCCTAATTCTATCACATTCCTTTTTTCAAGATTACTTAATTCCTATATATTAAACAAGTTAATAACTTTACGATGATATAATTCAAGAACTCAATTAATCATCTAATCCATTAATCATTCTCTCTCTTCTATTAAATTAATTGTTGCACCTAATTTAACTACACTTTACATAATTAATTTTTCGAAACATCTCCTTTTTAGAAAAATCATTCACTTAAAATCATTCCTTCAACATAACTTCAAACACAATAAGTTCACATAGACAAAATGTATTCTTTCATTAAAACACTATATATATATATATATATCATTAATATATTTTCTTTTAAACTTAATTTACTTCAATGCACTGATTTGACTAAATCTCTAAAAGAATAAGTAATTATTTATTTCAAATTAAAGAGGAAGATATTTATTACTCCAAAGTTACCCAAATAAATACTAAATATTGACAATACAAGAATCTATGCGTCCCTCACATAATTAATACCCAATCTATATATAAATACTTATATACCTATACTTGAAAAAGAAATTATAAATCAGTCTTCTTGAAAGGTGGAACAATACCAAACTAGAGCTCGTTATTTATTTCTTTATTTATTTATTTAAGAAAAAAAAAGGTAAAATGTTCAGATGACTGAGATACAAGACTAAACTTTCGGTTAACTATACTCATCACAACTTTCCAAACAATTATAATATCTAAATATGTTTCACCACATCTTATACCTTCACTTTCCTATGATTTAAATTCAATACTTTATTTTTACCCAATATGTACTATCCATTTTATTTCATTTTATTGTTTGTTCTAGCCATATTAATGATAATAGGTTCTATGCAATCTTTTAACAAATACAATTAAACTCATTTCATCTTGAAGAATTTAAAAATACAATATATTAGAACATCTAGCTATGTGCTAAGTTCTACGCACTGAATCAATTATAGCCAATAGGTCATTCAACAAGGATATATAGTTTCTACCAATAGAGAACAAATACGCTGAGAAGACAAGACACAAGGCAGAACTTGTAAGGTTTCAAGTTAATATAGTTTCATTGTTCCTAATTACTAAGACTATCAAAGGCAGAGTCAAAGACTACGGCTAAAGCAGATCTGAAAGAACAAAAACCTAAATGTAATGCAAGTTACAAAGGAAGATAAGTCTGATTTACAATAAACAGGATAACGCCTTATGCAAAGTAAACTCCCTATGAAACTAGACCCTTATTCTTTTTGTCAAGAGGAATAGCCACGACTGCAAGATGGAAGACAAAGAGGCACGAGTTGGATTGTGCGACTGAACGGTAACTTGATAGGCACAAAGATCTGGTTGAGAAGGCTTAGAAACTTTCAAGCAAATCTAGGTGGCTGGAGGATTTCACAAGGAAGCTTCTCAAAATCGTTGAATTAACAAACACTCAAGAAATCAGCCTAATATTGCAAGCTTTGTTTGTGTTCAGGGTTCATGTTATTGTGCAAAAATAGCGGATGAGGGTTGTGCATTTTCCTCACAATAGTAACCTTTACCATATTACATATAAATTTGATCATTAGGCATGCATAGTAGACCTTCATACCCGCACAAAGAGAGATGTGAACCATTTCCATCAATTTACAGCTTCGATATTTCAGAGAAGAATAATGATGATGAGAAATGAAACAATCTGAAGAATAGGCTTGCATAAAAGAATTGTATGCCACTGAGACAAGTTACCAATGAAACCAGAGAAAATACTTAATTTACCATCTAAAAGCTAAAGCTGGGATGGGTTGCCAATGGTTTCAAGGCGACTATTTAATTCTATACAATGCCTCAATTCTAAATGCTGAAACTGCGATAGGTTGCCAAGTATATTAGAAAGTGAATATTGGAATTTGGAAATATCGCCATCTACTCGCATTATCATCAAATCTCAAATGTTATTCGCAAGACTAAAGGGAAAAGAAAGGTGAGGTGCAAGTACGTGACTAAGAGAAGAATAAATAATATTTTCAAGTGCAGCAATTGCGATAGATTGATAGCAGAATCAAACAGGTTATTTAAACCCTTGAACTTTCATGTTATATTCAAGTGTGGCTAAGACAGGTTGGCCAAGGAATTAGAAGGATTATTTAATTTACTACACTTTTGCAAGTCTAAACGTTGCAGCTGTGATGGTTTTCCAATAGTTTCAATGCAATAGAGGACTGCCTACCGCATGATTTAGACATAGCGGTAAGAAATTGCTTCATGGCTAGTGAAACAACCCCATACATTCTAAAAGAATTTGAAAATAAAATCAATAATTATTTCATAAGAGTGAATGAATTTGTGTTAGGATTAGGCCAGACACTAAGCAAAACATGCAGACAAAGCCTTATTTCAGTAAAAGTGACATACAGATAGAGGAAAGCTTTCACTAGGGCATACCTGTAACGAAGCTAACCCTTCATGGCTTGGTGTAGCTTCCCTTCGTTTCCCACTTTCCAATCTAAGTCCTCCGCGGTCAGATGAAGGGTGCTTAATCTTCTCCCTGCTGTCTTTATTCTCGTCAAGAACAATAGAAAATAGGAAATTTCCCTTGAAGGCCCTCTTTTCTCTGTAATCTCCATCCTGATCCTTCTTCCCTTTCCCCAATGCCCCAAAACAGAATAAAATAAAATCCCTCCCCTGCAAAGTCGTTACAAACTAACACTCATGCATATCCGTAACTACCAGCACCTTCAAAAATTACTTTATTTTAACCAATGCATTTTCAACTTTCATTTCCAGTATCTAAAATTTTTCTCAAATTATTTGCTATACTAACTTCCATTACACTTAAATAATTTATTATATTACTATTATCTACGTATTTTATTATAAATTTATATCATATTCAATATAATAATTAACTTTCAATATTCTATTTTATTTAATTCTATTAATAGTGTAATTTTATTCTTTCTTAACCTCTAATTATATTAAACCATTTATTTAATTATTTATTTTCTTTTAATTATCCACAATACCTTTTTAACTTTATAATCCTATTTAAATGTTGTAATTTGATCAAAAACATTTATCGACTAGAATAAATCAAATGCACTCAAAGTCCAAACAATACCTGACCTTACAATGAGTTGAAATGCATTACAAAGATAACGCAAATGGAGGGCACTACATCCTCCCCCCTAGGTTTCGACTTACTCCTGGAAGTTGAACTCAAACAGAAAGATGGTAACATAACAATATCAATGACCATAAACACATCAACACCATATTTTAAATCATCAATTAAATGTTGTCAAGTAAGCAACGAAAATTAAACAAACCAAAAATAAGGAAATGATACCCAAAACGAAAGTGGTGACGGGGTTGCAACCAGACTAACTTTCCAACCACAAGGACGGGGTGGATAAACTAAGTCGAGGAAACTTTCTTGTCAGCTCCTATGTTCAACGTCAAGCCCATTGGGTGTTTATGATGCTCGCCCAGTCTTGACAATGCAGGTGGAATCGAGACTTAATTCCTGCAATCCTGCATGCAAACAAACATTGTGCACAATACATATATATCACAAATACATCATGAGAGGAACTCCAAGCATAGTAGGGCACTCGCGAGCGAGTGATACCACACTGTCCCTCCCACTAAACCACACATAATAGTCAAAACAATTCTAGTAACTCGTAAATAGTTTGCTTCTTATTAGTTAAGCAATATTTGCATAAGGATGCTAACCATAAACCTAATTCATATACTATATCAAAATGAATTACCACTTGAAATTATAAGTATTGATACCTACATATTACAATTGCATTACCTTCATTGCTACATTTCTGAAGCCAACTTCCTGTAAATCAAAAGCTACCATAGAACATTGCACATTAGTACCAATAATTCAAGTTGCATCTTAACCTCAAGATACCATATTCTGCTAAAAATCATAGGATAATTATCCACAAACCTCACATCTTCGTTAAAGCTCATAAAATTTTTTTTTACACAAAGAACTCCACTTTAACCATTATTCAACACCAAATCTCACATCAATTCCAGTAAAAAGGGTAAAATTTTACACCTTCACAGATTCAAGAAACATAATTCATCACTCAAGGACAACAAAATTGCAGATTCCACACACACTTGACATATTCACACACATAAAACACATCACCAAGAAGCACATCACACTAAAACTCAAGGGTCCATAGAGCATCCCTGACAGGAAGGATATCGGTGCATTGCACACTACACCGCAGGTACTATCCTTTTAATCGGTTTCCTACACCATCGACCCAACACCGGTTAACAGAAGAAACTCAGGTTCACAACAATGACAACAGAAAAGTGAAACTCAAGATGCACGGGTCTAAGCGCAAGGTTACATAGTGAACACACATAGTGCCCAATGTTTGAACCTGTGCTCTGATACCATGTTGTAACGCCTCGCCGTGTGAACCCCAAAGGACAATTACACGATAAATATAGCACAAAATTTATTTTTTTTAAGTTAACATAACATACATGTAAAACACATTAAATCATGACATAAATTTCTTTTAAATAGATTCATTAACACATACATCCCTTGGGGTACACGAAGAGTCATTACACGACTTAGATCCATACAACAGCGATAAAGAATAAAATCCAAAGATAATACACATACATGAAAAATTCATTGATAAGAAACCATATGTGTACATAAATACCACATATGCAAGATTAACTTAACGCATTGAATAACTTCCATGGCCAATATCCATACAGAGTTTAACATTACATTACAGTATAATGTTTAAGAAGTACAATGATACAAAAGTGTTTCCAACGATGCGAAACCATACAACAAGAATCATGATACAAATAAATGAGGAATCACAAAGTATCCAAAAGCCGGCTCCAAGGCAGATGTAACTCTTCATGCTCCAACAACACCAATCCGCTCTCGATCCCACATTTGGGGACCCAATGGGGTGCTTAGCACGTTCCACTTGACCATAGCTGAGTCAAAGACCCACACCCCCATGCTAAGGGCGGCTAGCAAAGAAGGGCCTCAACCAAGAACATCCAAACAGGGAATCACAAGACTCAACGTCATACAAAAGTATCATAAAACTCAAGGATTACAATGACACAATCAACAACATCCAAGAGCCAACATAATAACTCAAAGTCATAAATCTCATCTCATAAATCAAAGCAATGACCAGTAAACAAGTAACCAGAGGAAGATCATAAAACACTTCCAAATCAAGCTGAATTAATAAACATAATACAATTCCAAATTGCAATTAAACAATCCAATAACATCATATCACAGTACCATAAGGGTACAAGGTCATAAGTCAAATATCAATGAGATCATACAAGACCACAAAGTACACCAAAGATAAAATAGGGTAAAACCATAAATCATTTCAAACAACTATGTTTCATCAATTCAAGAAAAAGGGCCACTTCCAGAGGATTTCCCAAAGAAGCAACATAATAAGGAGTGTTAGAGGAGAGTGTCATCGCATGGCTTAACATGGATTCTCCAGACTACCTATTGCAAGGTGCCGCCTCCATCTAATGATAGATTATCCAGACAACCATGCGCTAGGAGCCGCCTCCATCTATGGTTATCCAGGCTACCCATCTCAAGGAACCACCCCATAGGGTTGCTCATGTGGAACCATTACCTTTCGCGAAGACAAGGCAACGATCATGCCAACCACGGCCTTCTCAATCCCCTTTAGTCTGTGGTAGCACTAAAAGGCGGATGAGGCAACAATTATCTTTTTAGTGTTTTACTACCCATCCCCTAGTTAATTATTTAAATTATCACTTATTAATTTCACTCTAACGAGGGCTATCCTGGCGCCCCTTTGTGCACCGACCACCCACTTAGAGCCACTCTCTGTCTCTAGACACTCAAAACATAAAAAACCAAAATCCAAGGGTTGTACAACATAACAACAACATTATAACACAACAGAGAAGCATGTGAGGCATCACCCATCTCACTAACAAGTACAACATCAGAGTCTCACAAAGTCTCGTACAACCCTTTCAAATAATGATACCAAAATACTTGCAACTACAAAGGCACATAGAGAGAAAACATGGACCAACCATAAAAACAAGCCTCTGGAAGACTCTCAAAAAGTTTATACTAGGGTTTCCCCATGAAAATCTAACAACAATAAATGCAAGACCTTGAAGAACTAAATGTGATTCAAATATAATGAGAGAATTCATCAAAATAAGATCAACAACTCCATTAAACAACATCAACAACTTCGATACGAACTAAATTGGAAATCCAAGGGAAACCTCTATTTTCTCCTCTTATAACTTCAAAGAACTTTTCAATTTGACTCATTAACAACTCAAACAGAACCACCAATCATGACAATGAAAACATTAACCGATTTACCACTAAGAGTAAAGAACAACAGAAAACATATGGGTTCCCACTGAATAGCCACATAAATTAAATGAGGGAGAAATCTCCAACTCAAAATCAACTCACGAAAAGTCACATCAAAAGGGTTTATCAAAACAATCCACAAAACCACATATTCAAATACAATATAACCATTCATTCAATAAGAAGTAACCTGAAACAATCTAAAAAGAACATGATTTTTAAGATCAATCGTTTCCAACATGTAAGGATATCACAATATTGCAAAGTGAAGATATGATCTGATGTTTTATGCCATAAGACACTAATCACAATTATATTCTTAAATAACAACAATTTCCATTCCTAATTCTATCACTTTCCTTTTGTCAAGATTACTTAATTCCTATATATTAAACAAGTTAATAACTTTACGATGATATAATTCAAGAACACAATTAATCATCTAATCCATTAATCATTCTCTCTCTTCTATTAAATTAATTGTTGCACCTAATTTAACTACACTTTGCATAATTAATTTTCTGAAACATCTCCTTTTTAGAAAAATCATTCACTTAAAACCATTCCTTCAACATAACTTCAAACACAATAAGTTCACATAGACAAAATGTATTCTTTCATTAAAACACTATATATATATATATATATCATTAATATATTTTCTTTTAAACTTAATTTACTTCAATGCACTGATTGACTAAATCTCTAAAAGAATAAGTAATTATTTATTTCAAATTAAAGAGGAAGATATTTATTACTCCAAAGTTACCCAAATAAATACTAAATATTGACAATACAAGAATCTATGCATCCCTCACATAATTAATACCCAATCTATATATAAATATTTATATACCTATACTTGAAAGAGAAATTATAAATCAGTCTTCTTGAAAGGTGGAACAATACCAAACTAGAGCTCGTTATTTATTTCTTTATTTATTTATTTAAGAAAAAAAAAGGTAAAATGTTCAGATGACTGAGATACAAGACTAAACTTTCAATTAACTATACTCATCACAACTTTCCAAACAATTATAATATCTAAATATGTTTGACCACATGTTATACCTTCACTTTCCTATGATTTAAATTCAATACTCTATTTTTACCCAATATGTACTATCCATTTTATTTCATTTTATTGTTTGTTCTAGCCATATTAATGATAATAGGTTCTATGCAATCTTTTAACAAATACAATTAAACTCATTTCATCTTGAAGAATTTAAAAATACAATATATTAGAACATCTAGCTATGTGCTAAGTTCTATGTACTGAATCAATTATAGCCAATAGGTCATTCAACAAGGATATATAGTTTCTACCAATAGAGAACAAATACGCTGAGAAGATAAGACACAAGGCAGCGCTTGTAAGGTTTCAAGTTAATATAGTCTCATTGTTCCTAATTACTAAGACTATCAAAGGCAGAGACAAAGACTACGGCTAAAGTAGATCTAAAAGTACAAAAACCTAAATGTAATGCAAGTTACAGAGGAAGATAAGTCTGATTTACCATAAACAGGATAACGCCTTATGCAAAGTAAACTCCCTATGAAACTAGACCCTTATTCTTTTTGTCAAGAGGAATAGCCACGACTGCAAGATGGAAGACAAAGAGGCACGAGTTAGATTATGCGGCTGAACGGTAACTCGATAAGCACAAAGATCTGGTTGAGAAGGCTTAGAAACTTTCAAGCAAATCTAGGTGGCTAGAGGATTTCACAAGGAAGCTTCTCAAAATCGTTGAATTAACAAACACTCAGGAAATCAGCCTAATATTGCAAGCTTTGTTTGTGTTCAGGGTGCATGTCGTTGTGCAAAAATAGCGGATGAGGGTTGTGCATGTTCCTCACAACAGTAACCTTTACCATATTACATATAAATTTGATCATTAGGCATGCATAGTAGACCTTTATACCCGCACAAAGAGAGATGTGAACCATTTCCATCAATTTACAGCTTCGATATTTCAAAGAAGAATAATGATGATGAGAAATGAAACAATCTGAAGAATAGGCTTGCATAAAAGAATTGTGCACCATTGAGACAAGTTACCAATGAAACTAGAGAAAATACTTAATTTACCATCTAAAAGCTAAAGCTGGGATGGGTTGCCAATGGTTTCAGGGTGACTATTTAATTCTGTACAATGCCTCAATTCTAAATGCTGAAACTGTGACAGGTTGCCAAGTATATTAGAAAGTGAATATTGGAATTTGGAAATATCGCCATCTACTCGCATTATCATCAAATCTCAAATGTTATTCGCAAGACTAAAGGGAAAAGAAAGGTGAGGTGCAAGTACGTGACTAAGAGAAGAATAAATAATATTTTCAAGTGCAGCAATTGTGATAGATTGATAGCAAAATCAAACAGGTTATTTAAACCCTTGAACTTTCCTGTTATATTCAAGCGCGGCTAAGACAGGTTGGCCAAGGAATTAGAAGGATTATTTAATTTACTACACCTTTGCAATTCTAAACATTGTAGCTATGATGGTTTGCCAATAGTTTCAATGCAACAGAGGACTGCCTACCACATGATTTAGACATAGCGGTAAGAAATTGCTTCATGGCTAGTGAAACAACCCCATACATTCTGAAAGAATTTAAAAATAAAATCAATAATTATTTCATAAGAGTGAATGAATTTGTGTTAGGACTGGGCCAGACACTAAGCAAAACATGCAGACAAAGCCTTATTTCAGTAAAAGCGACATACAGATAGAGGAAAGCTTTCACTAGGGCATACCTGTAACGAAGCTAACCCTTCATGGCTTGGTGTAGCTTCCCTTCATTTCCCCCTTTCCAATCTAAGTCCTCCACGGTCAGATGAAGGGTGCCTAATCTTCTCCCTGCTATCTTTATTCTCGTCAAGAACAATAGAAAATAGGAAATTTCCCTTGAAGGCCCTCTTTTCGCTGTAATCTCCATCCTGATCCTTCTTCCCTTTCCCCAACGCCCCAAAATAGAATAAAATAAAATCCCTCCCCTGCAAAGTCGTTACAAACTAACACTCATGCATATCCGTAACTACCAACACCTTCAAAAATTACTTTATTTTAACCAATGCATTTTCAGCTTTCATTTCCAGTATCTAAATTTTTTCTAAAATTATTTGCTATACTAACTTCCATTACACTTAAATAATTTATTATATTACTATTATCTACGTATTTTATTATAAATTTATATTATATTCAATATAATAATTAACTTTCAATATTCTATTTTATTTACTTCTATTAATAGTGTAATTTTATTCTTTCTTAACCTCTAATTATATTAAACCATTTATTTAATTATTTATTTTCTTTTAATTATCCACAATACCTTTTTAACTTTATAATCCTATTTAAATGTTGTAATTTGATCAAAAACATTTATCGACCAGAATAAATCAAATGCACTCAAAGTCCAAACAATACCTGACCTTACAACGAGTTGAAATGCATTACAAAGACAACGCAAATGGAGGGCACTACATAGGTAAAGAATAGTATGATAGTATGGTTTGCTACATGCTCATTTATGACTGGTTATGGAAATAAGAGTTTTTTTCTTTGTGGAATTAGGAGTATGGACAAATGATTCCTTCTCTTACTAATTCTAAATATGTTTGCCCACCTTTATTAAAATTTCCTGCATTATTTCAGGATCCTGGCAATGTTTTGGTTCTTTTAGCTTTCATCAGTTCTACACCTTTAGACATATAACCTAGAGCTTTGTAGTAATATTTTATTTAATTTTTAATTTTTAATTTTAATTTTTTTTTATCTTGTTCATTAGATATAAATCATATATCTTCATTGTGCACACTAAATTTTTAGTTATGGTGTAAATACATCTTCTATGTTAAGTTTATAGAGGCTAGTTTTCTGAGTAAGCTTAAGTATTTAGGATATGTACATTGAATAAACATGTGAATCTACTATCTAGAAAGATATTTCAATGTGTCTTGTGTAGTGTCCCTCTAGTTGTTGCACTTTGTTTAGTTTGTTACTATTATGTTGGTAATTGTTTTAGCTTTTTATGATACTATATTGGTTTATTTTAGTTATGACACCGATATTATGTTGGTTTTATTTTGTGTTGATGATACATCTGATACATTGTTGATCATTTGATTATGTTTGTGTGGCGACATCATGATTGACATTATGTGTGTTATGGTTTTATGTTGTTTTGGAGCATTAGTTTGTTTATGATGCAGTACTATTTGTAAGTTTTGGTGAAGGAGATAGTGTAGCATTACTTACTCGAGTACTCTACTATGCTACAACTCTCTTTTCATTATATGTTTGTTGGTTTATGTAGATATATTTGACAGTGTTGTTTTATGCAGTTGTAAGTACTGGGAATTGACTCCACCTACTTGTCAAGTCTGAACATGCCCCGACCCAATGGAAACATGTTGTTTTAGAGATAATGCCAAGTTCGTCTTTAGCCATCGTTCCTTATGGGAGGATTATCTATGTTGTCACCCATTGTTGTTTGTCATTTGGTTCCATCGTGTTGTTCATGTGTTTTTCATGTTTGGAAATTAATTGATTTATTAGTCACTAAGATCTTTTAGAACAAAATTTTGGTTCAGCAAGAAAATCAAAACTGAAGTTTTTATATATATAGTTATTGTACTAGTGTACTTCTTTCCACTGGGGCATCCAAAAAATCATAAATTTTTTTATTTTTTTATCGCGGCAAGTTTATTCTTTGAACCAATACAGCAAGTATATTGCTTCAAAGAGGGGAAAAATGTAGACATGTGAAATTAACATTATGCACTTAGTTCATTTTCATCCACTCATTCATTAAATAAAATTCACATTAATCCACTCATTAGGTAAATCATGTTCATTTAATTTCTAAGGATTATCCACTTAAATTGAATAAATTAACTTTATTTAATTTAGGCCTATCATTCCATCTTTGATTAAATAAATCAAGACTTTATTTAATTAAATCCCAAAAGTCATATTTTTCCCTCTTGATTTAAATAAATCAAAATATTTAAGTCAAATGGGTCAAAAGCATCTAATCATCACCTAAGCTAATCTAATCCTGATTAACCTAATCTAACCATTCATCACATCCTCTAGTTTTTTCCACTTGCACCAATAAATCAATTTATTGATTTATTAAAATCAACATTTTCCATCAACATGCCATCTTTGAGGAATATTCCTTCAAGTTTGAATTAAAAATCAAGTGGACATGTACATCCAACAAAGGATTTATGAGCTCTTACATGGCTCTAACATGTCCCCCACTTATCATTTAACTCTCAAATTCAAATTTGAAATCTCCCTCTCTTTGGCACATTGACCAAAATGTGCTCATCATCCAACCTATCACAAGTTGACAAGTGGCCTCTTTTCATTGGCTTGTTTTTAGTCCCACATCCTCCATGTTTGACATTCTTTCAACTTGAGAATCTATAAATAAGGATCATCTCCATTGGGTTAATCCTCCACAACTCCACAATTGCAAGCACAAATGCACCATTTCCATTTGAATGCATATCATCTTAGCATTCCATATCATTCTTCATAGCATTTTCATCATGGAGCTTAAGCAAGGATTGGGAAAGGGCTTCTTTCCATAGAAGCACCAATCCAATATGAGATAGAGTTTGATTCTTGCTTCCTTATGCTTTCACTTAGTTCATTTGATATTTTGTTGTTTTGATTGCATTATGAAGCATGATTCAGTATTTCATAGGAGTTGCTTAGTTTGGTTTTACTTCATTTGCTAATAACTCTATTTTTTTTTTATATTTAAGGTAAATGTAGAATTTAGCAACCATAGTTATGTATATGTTATATATCAAATTTTATATGTATTACAATTTTAAAATATAACTATAAGCGAATCTTGGATCTCTATTCTATGCGTAATAGATTTAACCTTAGAAATTATGTAAATGTCAAATCTAATCAACCTCAATTCCTACACATGACTTTGAAGGTCTCCATCATTTTTATCATGTAGTTCAAGCTCTTACTATGTTTCAAACCTTCCTATATCCTCCACTTTGATTGTGTCGTTATTCTTGAATGGTGGAAATAGCTTTTCATACTTTTGTAACCGTAACCATCTCAAACTTGGAGGAAGCTTGGCTCGCATGACTTCTTTGAGGCCGACAGTGAATAGATAGTTTAATTCTCATGGTCCACGCATTGTTTCAAGCTTTTACCTAATTGTCCTCATTTAGTCTAAGCTGTGAGGAATTGTTGTTATGGATACAGTGTTTTGATTAGCTTTTTCAGTAGTGCAACAACCTATTACTCCATCTTTTATGGCTTCAAACTTAGCTTTACATCTTCCAATTTCCTTTACCTAGCATGGTTTTTTTGAAATTGAGTTTTTCTCCATTGTTTAAAACTTTTATCCAATTGCTTATATGGCGTTCAGTGCCATAGGATATAATTGACTCATATTTTTGAGGTTATGCACATATAAATGTATGTATTGTCATTTGCCATGTTAAGTCAAGAGTCTTGCATTGGTGAAGGTTCGATATCTTTAAGTGAAAATAAGATTTGAGTTATATGTATATACCGTTTGCTATGAAATTTTGTATTTTAAGTCAAGAGAAATTCATGTATAAAGCATGTGTTTAGAAATATATATGGAATATGCTTTATAGCGCTCTCTCTCTCACTCGCTCTTTACATGCTCAACTTTGAGTTTATTAATATAAAATATCGATACAATTTGTTATCTTCAATAAGTTGAGGTATGACATGGCACTCCAACAAAGTGTATGTTTACCTCTTTGGATGAAGTTTCGGCCTTGTCAACGATCTTCATGAAATCATTGACCATAGCTGCATAAGAGCCTAGTGGAGGAGACCTTATGGGAATTTCTTCCTTAGCTCTTGTTGTGGGAGGGTCGGAAGCTCTTCCCCTTAATATTCTATCATTGTAGGCTTACCCTCCTTCCCCTAATAATGATCTAGATTTGGAAATGGACAACCTTTTGGTTGATGAATGTTAGGGGGAGGCCCCTTCTTTATCTTTAGATTAGGTTTGTGTGTGTGTTGTGATGTGTTCCCCCATAACTATGTTGCGTGTTCTTGGATGACCCTTGTCACCCTTGTTAGTGCTTGGGTACATGAGTTATTTTGTGTCCTTAACCTTCTTCTATTCGTATCATCATTATTCCATGTTTGTGATTGATTTTTAGAAAATTGGGGACAATGCAAAGTGTTGGGGGAATTTAGGCTTCCCTTCCATGTCAGCCCAAGTTTTTAATTTTTATTTTCCTTTCCATTCATTCTTCACATGGTCTGATATAGTAGGGGGTTGATGATAGTTCATTTATGCACTATTATTATACTTATGTATATTTATGAGCTGCTCTAACCTTGAAATATCAGATCACCCATGTGCCCTCTGTTTGTAATTATTTCTCTTTTGTTCTTTACTTGGCTTTCCCTCTTATTTGCTTGAGTTATCCCTTTCATGTGTGACAACACCATTACTTTTATTTTTTAGAAAATGTATTCATTTCCAATGAATCCTTTCTCAAGAATCTTTGCAAGCTTTTTTCAAGAGTCACATTCAATACTTGGACCCCTAACGGAACATTTTTCTTTCATCATGGGTTTGTAAAGAAAGAACTTGGGAATCTTCCTTCGAGGTGGGAACAACCTTTACCTTTCCCTCACAAGGGGGAATCTTCTTCCTTTAGAATTCCTTGATGAAGTGAACATTTTTCAAAATGATTCCTTGGTAATGAATTGATTTGAGAAGAAAAAATTTCTTATGCACCTTCAAACAACAAGTCCTTGAGTGGACCCCTTTCTTCACACCGAGTTCCCAAGGGACCCCTTTGAAAGTTTTTCAACTTGTTGATGGTCTGCATGACTATCCACTTACTTTCCTGCATGGTCGCTTTCAGACATGTTTTATCTACAGGTAAACATGTCACTTTGTAGGTGCACTGGTAAAGCCACTCTTTGGCTCTACGGAGTTTACTTTCTTGGGTTTCCCCCATGTGAGAGATCTTGGGGGATGCCTCCTTGCAGCTCTGCGAGCCTATAAGGTGCTTAGACCTTTGATCCTCCTCCATGTGAGAGATTTTGGGGTCATTCCCTTGTAATTCTATGAGTCTATAAGGCACTTTTTCTGGGTTTCCTTTCATGTGAGAGATCTTGGAGGATACCTTCCCTACAAGTTTGTGGGCCTGTAGGGTGATTTTTTTGGGTTTCCTTGATATGATAGATCTTGGAGGATACCTTCCCTATAGGTATGTTGGCTTGTAGAGCACCTTTTATAGGTTTCCTTCATGTGAGAGATCTTGGAGAATACCTTCCTTGTAGGTCTATGGGCCTATGAGGCACTTACTTCGTGGGGCTTCCTTCATGTGAGAGATCTTGGGGATCACCTCTTTGTAGGCCTGTCAGCCTATAAGATGCTTTCATTCTATAACTTCATAGTTCTATGGGGCTATGGAGTCCTTTTCCTGCCCTCTACTTTTGAGTTCACCAGATTGTGGTCTACTTCCTTGATGGTTCAGGTATAAATTTCTAACCCTATTAACTCTTTGATCTACTTTACCAAAGTACTCATTAATATTCATGCTTGCTAAAGTGGGGGAAAAATGTATAGGAGAAAATTTTCACCCCTTACACATATTCCCCTTTTACACATCCTCACCATAGAAAATCAAATCCAAAGGAAAAATTCCTCATCACCAAAATTTCTTCCTTCCACTTGGATTCTATGTGTTGTGTCGATAAGAGATTTTTTGTCATGGGCACACACGAGGTGCATATATTTCTGCATGACGTGCTGCCATCCCTAATGGATTCCCACATATGAAGTTGGCAGAGGGATTACTCTTCTTATTGGGAACAATTTGTAGAATCCCTCTTCAACCAACTGGCCTCAAAAATGGTAGATTCTTCCCTCTTCTCCTTCAAATTCATCTATCTTCACTTCATTTCATCCTCTTGTACTCTCTAAGAAATAGGTTGCCATTCTCTTAGCATTTTTTAACACTCTCTTCACTTTCAACAACATTCTCAACACTTTATTGACTCTGAAAAGCAAGTGTGAAGCAAGCCATTGTAGCGTGGGCTTAGACCCTTGTGAGGCTTCCTCTCATCATAGTTGTAGCTATGGTGACCTTTCCAAGTCTGTATTCTCCTCCATTGGCTAGTTAGATTTTTAGTGGAGGTGGTAATGTCTCATTCCTCTCCTTTGTGATTTGGTTGAGCAACCTAATACTATTTTGTAGTGTTTATTGTAATCTCTACTTTCTCTACTTCTTTATCACATATTTCTATCTAGTTACTATTTAGCTATCCATGGAGGTGGAAACACCAAAACATGAGTCTGACTGAGGTAGGCCTGTATAGAGTCTGAACAATTTTCTCCTTCTTTCTTTTGTGCAAGTGAAGGGGCATGTGGAGCTAGCTGGTGAATATGCATCTTTGTGAGATTATCTTCATCACCCTAGTTCTTGTTTACTTTTTTTATCACCTTAGTTTCTATTTCCTATACTTTCTCATTTTTTTTTTACCATCAAGATTAGCTAGCTAAGTTGTAAGTTTGCTTTCAAATAGTTCTTATTTTGTTCACTATTTTCTGACTGCATGGACATTAGCGTGCCTAAGAGATTCTAGTGTACTGCACTAATGTCCAAAAACTGTGTTTCCATCCTTGGATAGAGAGCTATCTGAGATGTAGTACTGACTTTGAAAACCCACTCGCCTAGCCTAAACCTATGTTCTAGATCTACAAGGTGATTGAAGTACATTGTAGTCCTCATCATTCTTGATGCTTATTCCAAAACACCTCTTTAAAGTGAAATAAGTTAGGGTAGCCCTATGCTCTTAGCTCTTCATGACCTAGAGCCTTTCCATGGTTGGTCACCCTCTCTTATAGAAATGAAGGGAAAAATGTGTTGGATAGGGGGGAAAAGTTGTGAAATGGATTCACCCAAAAGGACCTATTTCCCTTCATCAAGGAAATGAGATCCAAACCATGAAGTGACCAATAACCATAAGGTGAGTCAAATCATGGTAAGAAATTAGAAAATTTCCTATCGATGCAAGGATAGGGGTTTAAGCTAAACAGAACTTTAGGGAGAAATATTACAATCATAAAAAAATCTCCAAAATGCAATCTATAAAATTCCAATGAGGAATAGTAATCAAATATGACAGAAATAGTAATGAAAAGGAAAATATAGAAATGGGAAAAGGATGCATACCTTTCACCAAAAGTCACCTTTTAAAGCTCACTGAGGACTCATTAGCTCTATGGCAAATGGGTCCTAGCTAGGGTTCCTAAAAAGTGCTTTCTAGGTTCTCTTTTGCTATGCCTACACTCCCATATTCCCAATTTTCACTGTCAAACAATTGGAAATGAATTATATGGAGGAGTTTGCATGATATGAAAACTTTGCAATTTTCTTTAAATTTTCTCTTCGAAGGATCTTCAACCTAAAATTTGCAATCACACATAAAAGAGATAAATATGTTGTTTGTTAG
This sequence comes from Sequoia sempervirens, assembly GCA_007258455.2. Lineage (NCBI taxonomy): Eukaryota > Viridiplantae > Streptophyta > Pinopsida > Cupressales > Cupressaceae > Sequoia > Sequoia sempervirens. Next base: position 27,968 of record VDFB02160075.1, read on the forward strand.
GCGAATGAGGGTTTACCTTGGTCAAACCCGATTTTGGTAATTAAACCTTGTAATGAAATGAAAAATGAAGGAATGATTATGTATTAACTCACCAAACCTTTAATGCAACCTTGGATTGTATATATGCAATTAGCACAAATTATTTTCAATGGATGTGGATCTTGATCATGAAAATTGTCTTAAAACAATTTCCTTGAATACTTGCATAGATCTTGAACACTACATCACCATATTAGCTCAAACAACATGCATGATGCAATAAATATTTAACATGATGATGAAATATTTATTTTTTCAATAATCTTCAATAATTTTCCCTTGAATTCCTTGAAAATGATCTTGAATGCCATTTGATTTATCTCTTGAAAATGCTATGTGCTCATAAAAACTTTCTAGGATGAACTTAGTGAAATGACCTCTTATTTATACATATCTTAAGATTAATTCCTGAAATTCAAATATCACAAGCCAAAATTGAATTGTGGATTTGAAATCATTAAAATACCACAAATAAAATAATTTGAATTTAGGTCCTAGGTTCAAGTGAGGACCCATTCACCCTATGGAAAATGAGTCCTAGGTCACTTGCCTAGGACACACATTACTCAATGTTAGACCTTATGTTATGACATTTATGAATGTCGGGTTTCATCAATTTAAAAGTTCATTTAATTAGGCTTGGATTTGAATTAAAGGTATGGATTAAGGAAAAAATAACCTCAATTAATTAATAAAGCCCTAGATTAATGTGAAAGTGTAAAGGTACACTTTAGAACACCAAAAATAAGGTGCAATTAACAAAATTTTATTTAAAAGGTCCCTTAACTTAATGTGAATATGAAAAACATATTACAACACTAAATCAATGCATAATTAGGCTCATTTTATTTAATAATTATTCAAAAATTAAGTGAGAAAAAGGGATGCTTTTTCCTACACTAAAAAATAAATATAATTATTTCCTTTATAGATCAAGCATAACTTGGAACAAAAAACTAAACCCTAACCCTAACTAGGGTTAGTAGTGAAGTCTGGAATGGTGCCATCCGATGAAAATCATAATTTGGTTATGGATCCATTAAAAGAGGTTAATAATCTACAATAAATGGGTATGAGCTCTCATGAAATCCACTTGCATAAGTCACCGAAGCAATAAATTTCATCCTTGTAGTCCTAGAATTGAAACAAGGCACTCAAAAACTTATTTGAGCATTAAGGAAATCACCTAGAAAACACGTCATGTCCATTGAAAGTTTTGGGCATCAGGCCAAAAAAAAGACCTTTTTTATGCATTAAATGGTCTAGAGCCATGAAAAAGAGCACCTTCATTGGGGGTTGAGCATCAAGCCTACTTCATACCTTATGCACATCAACGTCAGACAATCAGTGATTGAACTTTGGGGGTGCCACTTACTACATTCTGAACGAAGGAAAGAAGAAGGAAGAGGAAGGAAGGAACTACAAAAGTCTAAAAAATTAATCCTTTTTAGACTTTAGAGGTTGTGAGGGAGGATTACACCTTATCGAAATTGCAAAAAAAGTAAAAGGGAAGACCAAAAGGATCCATCAAGGATCAAAGAGAAGAGTTACCTCTTGTTGAAGAAATGTAAGATGTAAAGGATAAGGCCAAATATTGAAGTTTGAAAACTCAACACAGTCAAATTTTCAAAGGAAGGAGTGAAAGTGAGAAGGAAGAAGGAAGAAAGTAGAAAGTATAATGACTGAAAGCTAAAGGTGAAATTTTGGGGATTGAGAATTTGGAGGAAGGCTTATGCCTTATAAGGAAAATATGGAGAGTGATAAGAGGGAAGAATGACCCCCGAAGTCTAAAAAACACAACACTTAGGAAAATATTGAAGGATTTAATTAGGCTTTGGGTGGTATGCTTAAGACTTACCAAAGTGAAGCGGTAAGGGTTAAAGGGTAAGGTTGAAGGCTGAAACCCAAAACACTTAGCAAAAAATGGAACACAAAGGAGTAGAAGCGATGAAGAAAACATGCAAGTAGAGAGGTAAGTGAAAACCTGAAAGGAAAAAACTTCAGGACTTAGCCAATTTTAGGACCCTTCAAGGAGAGTTTGTGCAAGGTGGCCCATGTGGGATCTCTAAGATCAGTTATCAATGATGGGTCATCAAAGGGTAGCATGAAATGTCAACAGGTACAAGTAGGCTCAAGGATATGTCCACACTACCTCTATTATATATCTCGCATACAGTTGCATGCAAGCGATGCGCTCAAATACCCAAACCTAGAGAAGGGTGCATGATATAATTAGTCTTTGTGTCTCATAATGTACATATCATCAAATATCATAATAGTGGTGTACTAGTATTCTTTGGCCCTAGGTGAGCACAATCTATCACTCCTCCATCTCTCATATAACATGTACAAGGCCCCATGTAGATGTGTGTCTCATCCATATGGTACAAATGCTAATGCTATGGTCATGATAATGATATGATAAATGATAGGGATTCCAACATCTACACAGAAAAACCATCATAGTTGTATTCAACCCATACTATCCTCTAGAATCTATTTGTTGATACAATAAAATTGGTTAGAAAGGATATCCTCTAACACTAGACACATTTGTAGTACATAAAATCGGCAAGCTGTCAGGCAAAATATGCTTAAAATTCGATGTTAGGTAGTTAGCATGGGGTGATGTGTAATTTCCAGTGTTTGGTTTATCCCCAGAGCGTCGTCCCGAAATATCGGCGAACCTGAATTGATTGCCGTCGAAATGTCGGCTATTATTTTTCGTCGAATGTTGACAAACATGAAAAATTAAAAAAATCAAATTGTGGCCGACATAAAGAAAAAGTGAGTTAAAGCTGATGTATTCGCGACAGTGTTTTTGCTCACCCAGAACTGGTTTGTGGAGAACTTCTGATTTTCCTGGGAAAAATCAGAAAAAATTCAAGAAGATATCACCAGGTTGAGGATAGTCATTGTCTTTTTGCAGAATTCAGTTGTGAAGTCAGATTTGTAGTTCCAGGTTTGAAAATCATATTTTAAAGCAATATCTCATCAGATTTCATTTGTAGAGGTTTTGGGAATTTCATGTCCAGATTTTGTTGTGTGGAATCACCATAAGATCACAACGGAGGAACAGATTCTTGTGAATGTAATTATGTGATCCATAACTGTATTGGTCATTTGGCACAGTTGTGCTATAGCAAATACAGGATGCATTCATGTGTGACCCAAGTTTAATGTGGCTATTTTGTGATAGAAATGGAGGCACTCATTTAATGTAGTTAATTCGGGTTGTATAATGTAGGTGTCAATAATCATCATTGGGTGCATTCAGGTTGTCTCAAGTTTAACAGGATAGGATGTAATTATAGCATGATCGAAGAGTGATTACCTCTTGCTGCAATAAAGAGCCTATAACTCTGGTTGATATGCAGAGTGGTTGTGTTATATCAATTATGTAGTGCATTCAAGCACAACCCATGTTTAATGGGCTATTCTAGAAAGTGATCAATATTTTCTAAACCTTATGAATATTACTTGACATATACTTGCATAATCTCAAATTCCTTCAGAGGATTTTGAAGTATCAATGTGTCTATATAGGGTTTAAGAATGATTTCTTTTAATTAAAAAATAAATAAATGATGTATTTTCCTGTAATTAGATAATGTGGAGATCTCCTAAATATGCCCCAGCACACTGTCCTCTTTGGCATTGTATTCATTACTCTAGCTTCTAGGTTTTTTGCATGTGACAACTTTAATATCTTCATGGCCGATTGGCTTTTAAATAGATCTGATCTTTGCTAATCCTTTTCATGGTAACCCTTGAGTTCCATAATCCACCTTCAATCTCTTCTAAGGCAATGTCTTAAAGCTAGACTGCATAGTATGCATATAAAGCAAGTCCTTCATACCTGCCATTGTTCCAAACCACCACTCACTGCCTTGCTTAAAATGTTGCCTCCATAAGCACAATGGCATGTTTTAAAATCATGGTTGCCAGTGATTGACCATTAAGGTCACCACTTTCATCATGAAGATATAATGATATTTTTGTCTTCAAACTCAAGGCATTATGGAAGATAACATTGTGAATTGTTTGTTGTGTATGATTCGATTTTCTTGCACATTTACTGCTTTGCTAACTTCCTTTAAAATTTGGGTATTGCACCTAATTTTAATCTCAAAGCGGCTCACTCACTATCACTTGAAGATTCCTTTCATGAGGCATCCTTCTATAAAATCAAACTATGCCTATAGACTGCCTACTTACTCTGGGGGACTCATTGTTTCGGTATTGTAGTTCTTGAATCCTTCAACCTTATTGACACTACTTCCTGAGTCTAATTATTATTCACTATTTTCCCATCTTTGGTGAGTCTCAAAGCAATTTGCTCAAACATGCAATCCACTACCTCCATTATACAATATTAATGGCTAAGAAGAAACATTGAACCTATGATTACTCGCATTGCTTCATTTGGACTGATCATTCCACGATTGCATTTGCCTTGTCTAACACTACCAAAAGCATTTGAAAGACCATTAAGGTCAGCAAGGGGGTAAGGAAACTCACTGTTAAAATCTCCACTTTACTATGCAAGGTTTGAGCTTTATTATCTTGTCACTGCTTAGCCTGTTTTTGACTGTCACATCTAAAGTGACTGTCATTCTTCTTACCGTGGATTGCATTTACAAATGTCAGTAAGCTACATAGTGTGCTTGT
>VDFB02160076.1:0-13430 GCA_007258455.2 Sequoia sempervirens
GGTTATCGTGCTCTTCAGCCATCGGCATGGGATATGCGGCGAGACATTGTTGAGGCACCCGTTACTCCCGATTATGGACAGTATTTGGCTCTACACCTTCCTCCTCGTATTACCATTCTAGATGAGCCAGCACCAGCACCAGCACCAGCAGTTGCAGGGGGTGGTCATGGTGGTCAGAGAAGGAGGAGAGAGGAGGATGTAGATGTTGATGTGGAGGGTAGTGATGAGAGTGACAGTGATGAGAGTGATGATGACAGTGATGATGATGGTGGAGATGATGGCGGAGATGAGGGGAGACCGAGCATAGCAGGTACCTCAGAGCCCTCAACGAGTGCGCCTCGTAAGAGGCAGGCCGTTGCTCCCTCTCCAGCAGAGCGATCAGAGGTTCTGACCCTACAGTGATAGCTAGCACAGGTGTAAGGATTATTAGCACAGATTCAGGCCCAGATGCAGGCACAACTAGCTAATACATAGACATAGATTACCTTTCTAATTGGTGAGAGAGATGAGGCCAGATAGGCAGCAGCGACAACACAGGCTCAACTAGCAGGTGTACGAGCACAGTTGACCACTGTGCAGGCACATATTATAGCCTTGACTGCAGAGCGAGATATTGTCAGACAAGCAGTAGAGATAACACAGGCTACTACAAAGAGACTACAGAGAGTGGCGGATGGGACCTTTGTGGCAGATTACATGCGAGAGGCCATGCGGGTAGGTGCTGAGATTGAGTTCTACAGGAGCCGTTATCATGAGTTGTGCCCCCCAGAGTAGAGAGTCAGCTATGCCCAGTCCCGCTCAGAGAGGACTCATTCGAGGACAGTGAGCAGAGGTGTGACACAGCCTCTCCCACGAGATCTGAGAGATCCGAGAGATCCAGGGGCAGCCGGTGGTTGTGGTGATACTGGTGCGGGACCTACTCCTTCTGGTGCGAGCACTACTTGAGGTCATATGTGTACCTTTTGATGTATTTTACGAGATGTATACAACCATTTCTTTTTTGATATGATGTTATCTTTATCTGTTTCAGACTTCATTGTATACTTGACACTTGATGAGATATATATGTGCAGCAGGTTTGATTTGATCCATGATGTGTTCTACATGATTTATGTGATGGATGTATTTTAATCTTTATGTTTTATGATGATTTTATTATACAAGATTGGATAGATGCATTGATGATGATGTGATATGATATTGATGATGTGTGTATTTTCTTAATGAAATGCAATGTATAATAGATAAAAGGAGATGTAAATGAATGATGTATGGATGAAATGCAATGTATGATATATATGATGAGATGTAAAAATGCCTTCTATATGCATGGATGAAATGCAATGTATGATATATATGATGAGATGTAAATGAATGATGTATGGATGAAATGCAATATATGATATATATGATGAGATGTAAATGAATGATGTATGGATGAAATGCAATGTATGATATATATGATGAGATGTAAATGAATGATGTATGGATGAAATGCAATGTATGATATATATGATGAGATGTAAAAATGCCTTTTATATGTATGGATGAAATGCAATGTATGATCTATATGATGAGATGTAAAAATGCCTTCTATATGTATGGATGAAATGCAATATATGATATATATGATGAGATGTAAATGAATGATGTATGGGTGAAATGCAATGTATGATATATATGATGAGATGTAAAAATGCCTTCTATATGTATGGAATGAATGATGATTTTGCAACTACATGATAATGACAATGTGATGCAATGTAAATGAATGATAAATGTAATGAATGATGAAACATAACGTGTATATGATATCACGAAATGAGATGTTTATTGTGAAATTTATGATGAGGTGAAGAAATGATTTTATATGCATGCCATTATGAAAATTGTATGTGTCAAGTATACTCAATCTTTAATAAGAAAAGATAACATCATTTGCAAATGAATCTTTGTAACTTGTGTAATCAATACTCTGCAAATGTATTATTATGAATGCAATCTATTTTTACCATGCAAACCTATTTTACCAATGCAAACCTAAGTGTCATTTCAACAATCTTTTTATTTTGCTTTGTATCATCACTGAGCTTTTAAAATGTTGAAAGTGAATACAAGCGTCAATGATATGAGATAGACTAACTCTCTATTTTTCTAACCTTCAGGAGTGCTAAAATAGAGCCATGACACGCTAAAACAGAGCCACGACGTGCTAAAACAGAGCCACGACACGCTAAAATAGAGCCATGATGCGCTAAAACAGAGACGCGACGCGCTATAATAGAGTTCTGACGCGCTAATATAGAGACGTGACGCGCTAAAACAAAGATGTGATGCGCTAAAATAGATCCACTATGCGCTAAAACAGAGACACAAGGTGCTAGAACAGAGCCGTGATGCGCTAAAACAGAGCGATGAAGCACAAAACAGTGCCGTGACGTGCTAAAATAGAGCCGTGATGCGCTAAAACAGAGTGATGACTCACTAAAACAGAGCCATGACGTGCAAAAATAGACCCGTGACGCGCTAAAATAGAGACGCGATGTGCTAAAACAGAGACGTGATGCGCTAAAACAGATCCACTACACGCTATAACAGAGTTCTGATGCGCTACAGAATGTTTTTGGGGTGCCACAGGAAACTATCTCACTCTGTGAAATTCACTTTGTCTTGTGTCATATTGTATGGCAGGTTGTGGGATGTATTTTGGATGAATTCGTTGACTATGATTGTGGTGTTGCCTAAGAGCTCTTCTTTGATAAAATGCTTGTGAATCTAAGGGAGCTACAACATAGTTGTCCGTATAACCTCTAGAGAAATCGTGATATCTATGAATAAAAGTCCTATGTTGGAGTAGAATTTTTTTGCTTTGATATAAAAATCATCGCTTTCTCAGGAGTTGTTTGTATGTAAGTGTTTTCTTTGGCTTTCTGATTCATTTGACAAGAGATTTCTTGACAAATTTGGTGGATACCCAATCTCGAATCATGAGAATTTCACAAGTGTTTGATTTTGAAGATTCTTGTGATGATCTTATCTGAATTTAATGAAAGAAAACACAACAAGCAAGAATAAAATAGTTGATTTAAAATCCTAGAATCTAAACAGATAGTGTATGTTCTTAAGAATCAAGCATGATTCTTCTTGATTTTCACTAGTTTATAACAGATAAGACAATTCAGATAGACTCACTCCTAGAGATAAAAGGTCATCGTTATATACTCGAATGGCCCACAACTTGGAATTGTGTTGACTCAGACAGCCATGTCACCCCCTAGAGGGCGCCCGTGTTTTTTTCTTTTCCAGGTGCGTACTTAGAGTGACAGAAGTGGATGCCAGATCCCCTGAGCAAACAGTCCTTGGCAATTATATGGTGAGTGCTTGAGGGTAGATTCTTCCCCGCCCCTGCACCGTCGAGTATTACAATGTTCGGGAACTGACAAGCATGCTTCTATTTCTAGGTTCTTAGATAGGTTTTCCATTCAGAGCGGCAAATGGATAAACTCCCTCGAGAGACCTCCCAATCTTTAGAACAAAGATTTTGGGGATGGTTATCCTGCACACTTCCGTTGAAAGAGGGTTTCCCCAAATTCACATTATTTTTTAAGTGGGTTGGAATGCCATAGCTTTTGGCTATCCCCACTCAGGTTGTTCCCATAGGGTGAGTACTTTTTCCCACTACGGCAAGCCTGTCTAAAGGTTTTAATGAAAGCTTGAAAATGCATAAAGTAAAAGTGAGTTTGGTATTCTGATGCACCCAGTTAAGGGAAGGCAATATCATTGAGAATGTTAATGTAACAATCCCAATCACAAAATCAATTCTAATCACAAAGTCAATTTTATCAGCCCTCTGTAAAATCAATAAGTACAGCCGTCTCGCAAAATTCAGCATTTTATCAAAAGGCAAAAACGAAAATGTTCGATAAAAATATTTAAAGCGAAATCAGCATCGAGCGATCAGTAACGGCGGCCCTCGCGCGCTAAAGCCAAATCATTAAATGTAAGCATTTCACCGGCAAAGCCGTCGGCAAATCTTCAGCATCCTCGAAATCGCCCAAAAATCAATCATCAAAAGCCAAAATATCGGCCGCGCCATTTTCCATAATGTGCATCCCAGCGCATACATAAAAACCGCGTACGCTGGCAGCATCAAACATCGAGGGCACCGCGAAATATCAAATATCAATGGCATCATCACTTATAAATCGAAAAATAATCTAAAATCATCCCATAAATAAAGGCAATCAAAATTAAGGTAAGCTAATTTAAACTAAAAATCTTCAGAAATCTATCCTATTGCTCTCTAACTTTAAAGATTTCTCTAATCTACTTTGCTCTCAGATTTTAATAAGCTGATAGATTGTTGAAATGACACTTAAAGAATGAGAATTAAACTATTATGATTCCTAAATGCAACTAAGATGATTCTACAACAAAACTTATGAGAAAGAAACTACTGTAAACAACCATGATTGATGAATTAAAATGCTTGATAAATGCTTCTATTTGCTTGATTGCTTGAATGCTTGAATGCCTGAATGCTTGGAAAACCTACAGAGTAAGATTGCACAAGTTAGGATCCTTTTCCTGTAGCCAGCAAATTGTATTTATAGCTTTCATGACACTCATTTGTGAAGGGATAACACAGCAGAGGTTGAGATTGAATCTGGAGAATTGAATGGTATGAGATGAGAAGGTGGAGCTGATCATGGAGGATTGTTTCTCCCCATGAAAACACCAAGCAAGATGAGAGGAAAGAAGATTGAGAGGATTTCTTGCAAGTTTGTCCCCGAAGCTCTTCCCGTGAATGACAGTTGAATTAATTAGATTTTAAAAATCTAATTTTATTGGTGAGTGAATAAAGGTAAATGATTTTTGCATTTATTTAAATATTTTTGATTTATTTAAATTTAGCAAAAGAGGATTAAATAATTTAATAAATCAAACTATAGAAGTTGTTTATTAAATTAAAATAAAAGGAATATGATAATTAAATAAAAGATTCTAGGATATCTTTATTTAATTAAGAAGAAATGTCATAAGGTAATTAAATAACACAAATTATTGAAGCTGTGTATTTAATTTAAGATAGAATTAATAGATAAAGTATAGAAGAAATAATAATGATAATAATTAAATAAAACAAAGTATTTAATTTTGTTTATTTAATTAAGAGAGAAATAATATGATAAAATAGAAGAATTAATAATGAACTTAATATAAATAAATATTTCTATTTATTTACTAAGTAGATGCATTTAAGATTAATTAATCAAATAAGTCATATTTAATTAATTAAATTCTCCAGACCATTTTTAGGTGTCTACAGGTTCAAATTTAGTTCCACGTGCTATCCTATACAACCCTCTAGACCTTAGTAACATATTAATTTATTGTTTCTAAAAGAACCGGTTATAAGTTGTCAGTTATATCATAGTTGGCATATATATAATGTTGAAAATAAGTAGAAAGTATAATTACAAGGGAATTACAAAGGAAAATCACACAATGACATCCCCTATTATTAGATCATATAAGAACTCCCCAGATGAATAAAATTGACATTCTATCATTAGTACATGCTTACAATAAATAATTACATAAAATCCTCTAAACAAAATAGAAGATGAGACTTTAAAATCATTGAGTACAAGATGATACTTTATAATCAATATGAACACAAGTATATTAAGAAGAATATACAAATTCTAAAGTAATTTAAAATTTCTTCAAAATGATAAAAAACCTAAAACAAGTGATACCATAGAGAAAAAGTGGAACCAACTTTCCAATATGCAAAGACTTTTTTTTTATAACCAAGATAAAATATATACCATCCTAAAGAATCATGCTCTAATAAGTTCTTAAAATAAAAAATAAAAAGTCTTCAAAAGCTATCAATATAATGAGGGGTGAAGAAATCTAAGAATCATGCTCTAACAAGATCTTAAAAGGAAAAAAACTTCAAAAGCTATCTATGTAATGAAGAGGTGACAAAAAAATCATCATACCCAAATAATCATTGTCTTATTTCTCACCCTCCTACACCACATAAGGCAAAAGATAAAGGAGGGGCCCACTTGAATTGTTTTAAATAAAAGAAAATGTAATTTAAAAAATAAGAAATTTTTTAAGTGTTAAATAAAAGAATGATTTATGTCAATAGTCATGCACCCTCTCTACATTCATTTTATAAAGCTTAAGCCCTTTCAAAAGAGCACACTCGTGGGAAAAAAACTTATAAGTTAAAAATCCATCAAATATATCGAATCTTGTGCAACTAAGCACCTACAAATAATTCAAGGGAAAAAAAATAGTCTTTTCTTTGTGTAGGTATGTATTTATAAATAGTGAGATGAAGACAATTTTTTTCTTGGGGAAACATAGAAAAATTCATGGTTAAAAATTGGTTTAGAAATATTTTGAGCTTAATGATCTACTATGATAAATTATTTAGGACATATTTTAGAAAATCACTATAAAAAATTAAAGTAAAATTTTATTTTCTTTAGTAAGTTTATGCTTGTTAGATTTACTCAATCAATAGTTAATCTTGGTATATTCAATATTTTTTGATGAATAAAACATTTAATTTTTTGTAGTGTAGAAAAATGTATCCATTTACATTTTTACATTTGTTTGAGCCTTTGTGAACTAAATGGACTTAATTGTGCCTTATTTAGGGTGTTGCAAAGTGGTTTCTTGCACTTTCATGCTAATCTAGGGTTTTTATTAATTAATTGGGCTTCTTTATGCCTTATTTGGCCTTATTTTGCATCCACAAACCTTAATTAATGCATCTTTTTGAGATTTATCCTAAAATTTACCAACATCCAACCATAATTCATGTGTTTTTGGATTGTATGACCCAAATTTAGTGATCTAGGACTCATACATTACCTTGGGTGTATGGGTCCCACCTAGGTTTCGGGGCCCCGATTTGGATTTCACACTAAACTAAAATTTTCTTGAAAAATGTGTCCCAAGCTTAGCTTAGTGGGACTCATATGCCCCAACTAGCGTATGAGTCCTACTTAGCTTAGACCTAAATTAAATTCAAATTCTTGGTGGGATTTTACTCTCCTAGACCTGATGTTGGCTTGTAGTGTTGTAATATTGAGGAATTAGGCATAAACAAGTATACATACAAGGTTATTTCACTCATTTTTTGCTAAGCTTTCAAGTGTTCATGCATTATAGAAAATTTTTGATCAAGAAAGCATTTAAGAGTTGATTATCAATCATTTTGGAGAATTATTCAAGTATCAAGCATCATGTCAAAGTCATCATGCATCATGTTTGTTTTTGAGCTAACATTTGTGATGTAGGGTTTCATGATACAAGCAAGCATTCAAATCAAGATCCATATCATTCAAGTAAGAGTCAAGATCTACATGATCCATTGCAACCATTACATACAAGAACTTGCAGTGTTTTGTTCCTAGGGTTTGGTGAGTTGCAACATTGCATATTTGTTCATTCATCAAATGTCCTCCTTTCTATTTCATTTCATTTCAAGGTTTGATTACCAAAATGAGGTTTGAACAAGGAAAACCCCTATCCACTAACAAAACAACAATTTTCCCTCTCTTTAGTGTGTGATTTGTAGACCTAGGTTGAAGATACATTGAAGAGCAAGATTGGAAGAAGTTGTCAAGTTGTCAAAGTTGTCACCTTGTTCACAAGATCACTAAAAGGCACCTACAGAGTAGAATTGAGCATTTCAAATATGAAAATTAGGTTGAGAAGACAAAGTAGAGATTGAAGAGCAGATTCAGATCTTGACCCTCCAAAAAATCTGAGCAGGACTGATACGCCACTTCTGGCATATGAGTCCTAGTACAATGATTTTTCCATATTTCAGAAGTTCCAGATCAACCACTGCTAGATTCCTATTTCTACCCAAAAACCCTAATCTGGGACTGATACGCCCAGCCTGGTGTACGAGTCCCAGTGAGCCCTAAAGTATGCACTTTTAGGATTTCAGAGTTGGTTCCAAGCACATTCAAGTTTCTAGGTGCACCCCTTTGTCTTCCCAAATTTTTGTTCTATTTTGCATTCATCTCTAGGTCATGTTTATTTAAGTTTTGCATGTTACTTGTCTTTCCAAGCCCTAGCTTGGTGGTGAACCCCCTTTTAGTCTCTAATCATACCCTAGGACAACCTTTAGCAGATCTCTTTCCTTCATTATATCCTTGGATTGAGATCTCTAGGGTTTCCTTGAGTGAAACTTGAGGGAAATAGGACCTAACCCTAGTGTTCTATCTCCTAAAAGGATAGAACTTCACCCCATTTTTTATGTTTCATTTTTATAAACTAAAAAGATAATAAACTCACAAAAAGGGAAAGTAGTGGAAAGAACACCCTCAACATTTGTTGTAGACCATGTTGAAAATAAAAGATTTCACTATGTGGAAAGATAGATATCATTAGGTGGCTGGTCACGATCCTATGATTTACTCCATATATATCAATAAGGACGAAACCACCGTCAATTAATTCCCAACTAGTGAGAGCACCTTTTTCTTCCTAGTCTTCATCGACAAGTTGCTAACCATGAAAAATGAAATAGCTAAAGCTAGGTGAGGAAAATTTCCAAAATATAGCTAGTTGAAGGCATCATGCCTATGAGAAGAGGCTAAAGGTGGTTGAGAAAGTTGATACCAACCATAGGAAGTAGGATGTCTAGTTATTTTAGGCTGACAACCATGAGATTGAGAGCCATAATTCCTTTAGGTAGGTTTTCTACAACCATGTCTATACGCGCATGGAGGGAAGTGACCCTAGTTGGAAGGAGAAGTTGATGATACTTTGGTAATAGTATAATGGGAATTAACCTAGTGATCTAAAAACACCTACAAGTGGGAAAATTTAAGTACATTTTTTTATTACACTTCAATGTACACATCACATTAGAAAAATCATAGATTTAATATACAATGATAAATTAGTTCATCAATAGTACAAATCTAGGTAATTTTTTAAAAAGGAGATAGGGTCAATATCCTAGAAAAGCTATGTGTTGTAAAAATGGGTCAAGCTTGAAAGGATTAAAAAATATGGATCCAAGTATAGGCCTTTTGGGCTTTAGTAAAAAACCAATAAACATGCTTGAGAGTCAAAGGTTTCCCATAAAGTGGACATTGAGGATTAATAACTCCCAATGAGAAAGATGAGAACTAAGCATAAGACCTTCACAAATAATGTGCCAAGAAAATGAGTATCTTGGGCTTAAGAATTATCAACCAAATAATATAAGACCTATAGTGTCAGGTGCCCATTTAAGACTAGAGATTATATTAATGATTTAACCAAGCCAACATAGAGAGATGAGACATAATTCATCAATACTTTTTGAAGGGTATAATTGTAAAATAGTGTATTAGGATACCATTTCTAATCTTTCTTTAAAGGATTAAAATTTATAACCCCAATCTATTGAAACATATGAGGAGGAATGATATCATCCCAGTTGGAAAGTACAAAATTCAACATAGTCTTATGCTAGGATAAGTAAATTTCAATAGCTCTATTAAAAAGATCTAGCAATATTTTTACTCCTTGTTTATAAAATTTTAAAGCACAAATTCAAGGAGCTTTGGCTAGAGGATGGTCTTGAAAAAAAAAAATAAAGACCACAAATAGATTGTTGGTTAATAGATAGGCCATTTTAAAATTTATTTTCATTTGAAAGAATCCAAGGTTTAATGGACTTCCAAGACATCAAAATGCTCTAAATACCATGAATGTTTTTTGAATTTGAATGTGATTCTCATAGTAAAGAGAGTACATGAAGCCTAAGAAATTTTCAAGATGGAAACCTAGAGTGCACTCTAGAATAATACACTATTACATAAAATAATTTTCTAGGAATATTCACCTTCTCGAGCCCTAATAATCTATTTATAATGAGGAGAAATTCCTTGATGATAGATAGAGAACAATTGCAAACCTTCAACACAATGAGGGAAATAGAAAAATTCCAAAGCCACATGATGAAAGTATTTGTTCCTATTAGAAGATGTGCGCACAAATAAAATATCTTAGCAAATCTTAATCTTTAAGTAGAAATCATTAGAAGGAATCCAATAATGAGCATAATAAACATGAGTAGTGGCTAGAATGTTAAAGCACGTTTACAACATGCTAGCTAGAGAGAGGTTTAGTAATCTAGTAACCTACCTTCTTCTAAATTTTGGAGATAACAATTTTCTATAAAATAGTAGGGAAGACCTAAAAATTTAAAGGAAATCCCAAGGAATCTCATCACCTCCCCACAATCAATTTATTTATAATTGAGAGATTCTAAATAGTTTGGATTACCTGGAGAAAGTATTTACTATAATATTGAGTGTTTTTCCATTGAATATAAGAGAATTAAGACTCAAAAAATATGTCATGGAAATGAAGTGTTTGAAATTATCTTCTTCTTCAATTAAATTAAGAAAATAAACACCTATAAAGTTATTATAAATGAGTTAGATGAATTGGTCAAGGAAATTCCCCTAAATAGCTTCTAGGAGAAAATATGCCTCAAAATTTTACCAAATCCTTCAATAACAAGAAAATAAAGTGAAGAACTGAGAATGAACATCATGTATACAAAGTATTTCTAAGGAAGATCAGTGAGACCTCACATATTCCAAGGAATATAAAATTCATTTAACAATCATCCATAGGCATTTATTTGTTATCCAACCCATTTAGGGTGGAATAACTATTCTAAATCATTGTGTTGGACGCCTCATATCTCCCAATTTGAATGCAAGGTGATGTAGGCTACCGTTGTTGTGGCACAAAATCTCCTTCCTCAAAACACCCACACAAGCTTCAAGATCTCCTTTGATCCACCAAAGTGGGGGGAAGCATGTGAAAATAATTATTTGCAGGTTGTTGTGAGACAACCTACATAGGTTGAGCTTTGGAAGTTGTCACCATGCTTGACCCATTTGTGTTAGAAAGCTTTCAAGTATGCAAACCTAAGACCCCCCCTTCACTATAGATTTAGAAGGAGGTTTGGAAGAACTAGCATTCTTGGCTTTGCAACTAACAATTGTAGACCAACCTTCCTTCACAAGAGGAGATAGCCTCGTAGAGGCCTAAGGAGAGAGTTTAGGTCATTGGGAGGCTAACAAACAATCCTTAATCTTGTGGTCAAAGGCCCATTGATGATAGAAATTAATAGGAAGATTGATATAGTGGACACACTAAGAGTAACAAATTTGACCAATTTGAATGCCCATTGACTCCTTCAGGTCTCAAGCAAGATCAACCTTGACACAAACTTGACGTTGAGGGTGAGCTAAATAAAACTTCTTAGGTTCAACACAAACAATAGAGCCTATAGAAGAGGTTATTCGAGTGCGAAAGTTCTACCATGGTGAGGGTAACCTTGAGAATTCAACCCAGATGGACTTTTTTTCAAAGACAAAAAAGTCACAAATCCAAGGTTTAAACATGAGGGAGGAATGGACAAGCCATGGGGCTCAATGAAAAGCAATCTTGACATGATTAGTCTCGACAAAAAAGGAAAAAAACCCTCAATGAGGTTTCACATAAAAACAAGACATAGTCCATGCGAGGACTAGGCTTTGTCGACCCAATCTTGAAGCATGCTTTCAAGGGAGGCTCTACCCAAAAACTAACTAATTAAAGAAAGATTTTTGAGCCATTTACAAGCTTCATCAAGCTTCGTAATGAGAAGCACAAGATTTGGAGGTGGGTTAGGGGACTTACCTCATGAAATATGTTCGAGATAAAATTCTTGGAGCATTTGAGTAGGAGAGTCATTGGTAGTCATCGTCAAACCTTTAACTCCAACAATAACAATTGTGAAGGAATGGAAGGTTAACGCTATATAAAGGGGTAGAAAAACATCGTCAAACATAGTAAAAACAAATGGGACACAATAAATGTGAGAAAACTCTAGATAAATCCTACATGATACTATAATATGACAAACATACGATAGAGCCAAGATCATAATATTAATCTTGTTGTTATTTTTTTATGAACTCCAAATGAAATATATATAGGGCTAGAAAAAATACTCTATATCATTTTCGATTGGATATTTGATTGGGAAAAAAAGAATTGAATATTCATTTGAATGGCATTTTTTTGACAAGACCAAAACTCTTAAAGTTAACCATTTGTTTGGTTAGAGGTTTTTATTTTTTATTTTTGCGAGACTCACGGAAATTGTAGGCAGGAACAACCCACCGCCTTAACAAGATTCAATGAATGTGGACTGCTCTACCTTATCGAGCGATAGAATTCCATAGACGTTTCCGACAAGATATTTTCAGTTGTTTTTTTTTCCTGAACTGTTTTTTTTTCTTTCCCATGTCGTCACAGCTTACGTCGACTTTAGGAGAAAGGAGGAATAACATAAAAGGCCCAGTTGTTTTTTTTCTGAACTGTGTTTTCTTCTTTCCCATGTCATCACAGCTTACGTCGACGTTAGGAGAGAGGATGAATGATATAAAGGGCCAACTCGTTCCTCTGCTTCATACCACTCTAAAAACTGTGTTTCGGTAGGCAAAGAAATCAGCTGTTGTAAGTAAAAATGGTGAAGGCATGGTTTTACAATGAGTATGGATCTGTCGACGTTCTGCAATTTGGGGAAATCCAAGTTCCAAGAGTAGAGCTTGGCCACGTTTTGATTAAAGTTCGTGCAGCTGCTCTGAATCCTGTGGATTACAAAATACGCCAAGCTATCGTCCTGGGCAGCGTGGATGCCCCTTTTCCTGTATACTCAACCAAAACCTAGTTTATTTATGGTTTAAATTTTTGTTTTAGATTTCATTAATAAAAAGTACATAATATTTTCCCTTTTTGTTTGGGGCGTGGTTCGCAGATGGTGCCGGGGTGTGACTTAGCAGGAGTCGTTGCCGAGGTGGGCGAAGGCGTGTCGAAGTTTAAGAAGGGAGACGAGGTTTATGGCGAGATTCTGGATGCCAGTGAAGGAGACCTGAAGGCGTTGGGCACTCTGGCTGAGTACACGGTGGCGGAAGAGCATATGTTGGCGTTGAAGCCCAGCAATTTGTCTTTTGAGGAAGCCGCCAGCTTGCCGCTTGCGCTCTTAACCGCGCTGCAGTCGTTCGACACCGTTGATTTTGAGAAGGGGCAGAGCGTGTTTATTGTGGGAGGCGCCGGCGGCGTGGGCAGCCTGGCGATTCAGTTGGCAAAGCATGTTTTCAAAGCGTCTAGAATTGTATCGACTTGCAGCACGGGGAAAGTGGAGTTTGTGAAAAGCCTGGGGGCAGATCTGGTGGTGGACTATACCAAGCAGAGTTACGAGGAAGTAGATGAGAAATTCGATTTTGTTTTCGACACCATAGGTGAGTTTACAATTTCTAAAACTTTTGTTCCCACTAATATTTTTGTTTGAATTTTGAAGAAAAGGTTCTGAATCATTTTTGTTTACA
>VDFB02160077.1:0-10508 GCA_007258455.2 Sequoia sempervirens
CAAGTTGATTTTGTCACAGTTGAAAGGATGTGGGCAAGATAAATCTAGTGATGAATGTATCTTCTTGATTATGTCTATGTTAAAGGGCCCTTATCAAGTGTTTTCTTTTACTTTCTATTCAACTATGGATGCAATGGGGAAAGATTACAAAATGCCTACATTTGAGTTGTTTTGTGAGTGTCTTACTAGGGAGGAGGCCAAGTTAATTCAGTTGGATGCCTTACCTAATTCTAAGAATCATGCTCTAATGGATCAATCATCCAAGGCTAAAGGATAGAACAAGAAGAAGGCTAATAGAGAATCATCTTACGGTAGTGAAATCTCTGGCCAGAAGCCGAAGAATAATTAGAAGTCCCACTCAATCTCCTTCTTCTTCTACCTCTGGAGAATTCTTCTTCCAAGTCCAAAGAAAAGGAGATGAACTTGTTCAAAGCCGGTGATGCATCTCATTACTTTGGGGTGGGCCTTGGAGGAAGCTATGAAGAAGCACAATATTTCAGTGGCTAAGCCTTCTTCCATGGGCAAAGGGCAAGCTCTTTCTGCACGAGCTATGCATTCACCTTCAGATAGTTGGATTCTTGATTCAGGTGCCTCACATCACATGACAAATTCACGAGATCTACTTGATTCTCTAGTTCATACTTCTACTTCTCAGATTGCAGTTGGGAACTCTTCACAGATTCCAGTTTTGGGGACAGGCTCCGTTCAAATGCTAGATGGGTGCATTAAGGATGTTTTACTTGTTCCTGATATTTCAGCGAATCTTCTTTCCATATATCAGATTTGTCATTCTGGAGATGGGAAGTTAGTTGAGTTTTCTCCACAAAATGTGACTATTAGACAGTTGCAAGATCCTGAGAAGGTTGTCGCAATAGGAGTAGTTGATCATGAGAATCATTTGTATCGATTTGATGGATTTGAGTCTTCATCAGGGTCATGTTTTGTTGCTCATGCTGATTCAATGAGCAAGCTTTGGCATGAGAGATTTGGGCACTTGAATTATAGATATCTTTAGCAAATGAAAGCACATAACTTAGTGGTTGGTCTTCCAAAGATCACTTGCACAGATGGTGTTTGTCAAGGATGTGTTCTTGGCAAGCAACATCAAGATCCTTTTCCTAAGGGTCACGCTACACGTGCAACCACACCCCTTGAGTTGGTTCATAGTGATCTTATGTCATTCCCAACTCCTTCTTTTTTAGGGGCCAAGTATGTGCTAACATTCATTGATGATTTTTCGCGCCGGACATGGGTCTACTTTCTAAAGCTCAAGAGTGAAGTCCTCACCAACTTCAAGACCTTCAAAACCTTTGTGGAGAAGCAATCAGGTTTTTCTCTTCGACAGATACGCACAGATAATGGGGGGGAGTATGTCAATCAGGCATTTCAGGATTTTTGTAGTGCGCATGGTATTCTTCATCAGCACACAGTTCCTTACACTCCTCAGCAGAATGGTGTGGCGGAGAGAAAGAACAGGACTCTCAGGGAAATGGCCAATTGTATGATTCAGTCTAGGTCCATGGCTCTCACTTTTTGGGCCGAAGCTATCAATTGTGCCAACTATATTCAGAATCGTATGCCCCACAAGGCAGTGCGAAATATGACCCCTGAGGAGGCTTGGTCTCATCACACGCCTAATGTATCCTTCTTCAAAGTATTCGATAGTGAGGCTTGGGCATTCATTCCGAATGGTCGATGTAAATCCATGGAGAAGAAGAGTCAGCGTTACATCTTTGTTGGCTATTGTGAGGATGTGAAGGCATACAGATTGTTTGATCCTGACACACAAGAGGTTCATTTCCGACGTGATGTTTAGTTTTCTGAGACCTTCACCCAGCCAGATCCTCCTTCGACTTCTTCTTCATCACAACCTACTCAGTCTTCTTCAACTCATGATACTTTGCTACTTGAGGAAGACTTTGATGATGGTCTTGATGAACCTCCTCCTCACTCACCCACTAGGCCACGATGGGCTCGAGTTACTCTTGAGGAGGCTGGTCCTCTTGTTGGTGATCCCACAGACACTTGCCGCACTCGTTCTCAGACTTCTGGAATTAGTCTTTTGAGTCATGCAGTTTCAGATGATCCTCAGAAGTTTTCAGATGCTTTAGGTATTCCAGAATGGGATAGTGCTATGGATGATGAGTATTCTTCTTTGATGAAGAATCATACTTGGGATCTTGTGCCTCTTCCTAAGGGAAGAAAGTTGGTTCGATGCAAGTGGGTGTATCGTACCAAGTATGCAACAGATGGTTCCATTGAAAAGTACAAGGCTCGTCTTGTTGCAAAGGGGTTTTCTCAGGTTGAAGGGATTGACTATTCTGAGACCTTTGCTCCTGTTGCCAAGATGGATTCTATTCGCCTTGTCCTTGCTATAGCTGCATCTCAGGGATGGTCAGTATATCAGATGGATGTGAAGAGTGCTTTCTTGCATGGGTATCTTCATGAGGAGATCTATATGGAGCAGCCACCAGGTTTTGTACAAGACTCTTCACTTGTTTGGAGGCTTCGACGTTCATTGTATAGTCTCAAACAAGCCCCTTGGGCTTGGTATGAGAAGATGGATAGTTTCTTGCTTGCTTCCGGCTACACTCATTGCCATTCTGATCCCACAGTTTATACACAGAGACATGGAGAGGATCTACTTATACTTGTGCTCTACGTGGATGATTTGATTCTCACAGGGAGTTCTACTTCCATGATTCAGAGTACACAGCGAGCATTGATGGAGCGATTTGATATGACCGACCTTGGTCTTTTGCATTACTTCCTTGGTCTTCAGATTCATCAGACTTCTGAGGGGATCTTCATTTTCCAACAGAAGTATGCTCTTGATTTGCTTCAGAAATTTGGCATGGCTGATTGCAAGCCTGCCCCTACTCTATTCCAGTCAGGTGTTGTACTGTCTTCCAGTTGCACTACTCCTACAGTTGATCCTACCTTGTATCAGCAGTTGGTTGGCAGTATTTTGTACTTGACACATAGTAGTCCTAATATTTCCTTTGCGGTTGGACTTGTCTCTCGCTTCTCACAGGAGCCTCATGAGAGTCATTGGAAGTCCGCCAAGCATATCTTGAGATGCATTCAAGGCACTACTCATTTTGGCATTCACTACACTTTAGGTGCATCTCAGATTGTGGGCTTCACTGACTCAAATTGGGCTGGTGATGTCAATGATCGAAAGTCTACTTCTGGCTTTGTCTTTTGCCTTGGTTCTGGTCTGATTGCATGGTCATGCAAGAAGCAAACTACTATTGCATTATCATCGACAGAGGCTAAGTATCGAGGTGCAGTGTTGGCTAGTCAGGAGGTTTTGTGGCTTCGACTGTTGATGACTGAGTTCGGATTTCCTTCCACTCAGCCCACTACTCTTTGGTGTGACAATCAGAGTGCCATTCATATTTCACGCAACCCAGTGGAGCATCAGCGGACTAAGCATATTGAGATGCATGTAGGCAGCTCATCTAGGATGGTGTTCTCAGCTTGGATTATTTTCCCACAAATCAGTAGGTTGTAGGAATCTTCACTAAACCTTTGGTATCACATCGTTATCTTTAGTTGCAATTGATGCTTGGGGTGAGGGAAGTTGTCCTTGGGGGGTCTTGAGGAGTCCTCCTTCCTTCTTTGGTATTCTTTTCAACTTTTGGAGAGGAGTTTTCTCCAACAGGGTTTTTCTCCTTTTCTCTACTTGTGAGAGTTTTTTGTTTGTACATGGGTACCTCATTAAGGCTAGTTGTTGGGACCATCTTTTTGCAACTCATTTTGCATTGGTTTGTACCTCCCTAAGTTGCACTTAAAGGGGGTGTTGGTGTGAATAAGTCTTGTACCTAGTTTATTCCTTTACTAGGGACTTAGGGGACTTAATTCACATGTTAAGTTTACTTAGGATATTAGTTGTCATATCTAGATAAGTATTAGTTGTCTTATCTAGAATTTCCACTTTCCTAGGTAGTTATGAGTTGGTTGTCTCATGTGATAGGATTAAGACACTTGTCATGATCTTGTCTTATCCTATCTCTTATCCTTGCCTTTATAAGCAAGGCATCTCTAGCATATTTGTTAATAGATGGCATATAGCATTGTATAGTATTGCATTGATCATATTGTATCATATTGCAATCCTTGTTTGGTGGAATAGCATCTTCCATTGTTGCTTCTCTCTATCTCTCGTGGAAGTTCTTTGGTGTTGCAGATTGAAGATCTTGGGTTGTTAACTCCAACAGGAAATTGTTATAAGGCACTTTGAATCATGTTATGATAATAAGGGGAGGCTTGAATAAGGTCACATAATGATATCTTACCTAGGGTATTCTTTAGTTTTTCAACAAGATTATACTCCTTTTCATTATGTAAAGGCAAACGAGGGGCACTAGGAAAAATAGGGTTAGGAAATGGGAGGGATGTTGAAGGTAGGAAAAATAGGGTTAGGAAATGGGAGGGATGTTGAAGGTGTTTGTCCTGGTTGTGAATTATTTCTAGTGTTATATGTATGAGAAACAATATTGTAATTCTATTTTTGTGAAAGATTATTCTTAGGTGGTTCAAGGATGAGGACAGGTTTTTTTTGAGTTTATGGTTTATGTGAAGGTGGGTAAAGAATGAGTTGAGGTTGAATAATATTAACTTCTCTTAGTGAAGGATAGTATAATGTCACTTCATCATCTTCATCTAAGGAAGCCTTATTACTAGTGTCTGAAAGACATATTTCAATGTTCTCATTGTCTTGCACCATGATATCCTCCCTAGTAGAAGAGTTTTTAGGAGAGCTACAACCTAGATGTTCATGACATTCAGAGATTGGTTCTTCTAAAATAATTTCATCACAAGTAGGGGAGTCATCTATGGTTGGATTGTATTGCTTATCAGTGATAGTGTTCTCTTGTTCAATAATGTTTTTCCTAGGGGAAGAGAGACAAATAGGACTCTCATAACTCTCATTGGTTTGATCTTCTAACACCAAAATATCTTTTTCACAAATAGGAGAGATATTATGAGAAGACCAAATTTGATTGTCATGATTGTCCACTTTGTATTCTCTTTCACTAAAGCATTCTCATAGATGGGGGATATGACATTTTTCTTAGCATATTTAGAAAGGTAAGATACTAAAATTGTTTATCCAAGAATGAAAAGTACTTCTAACCATCTTATCCAATGCTTCAAGAAAGTAAACAATGTATATCCAAAGATGACAAGTACTTTTATCCAATTTATGCAAAAAATTTAGAATGCAAACAATGTATGTCCAAAGATGAAAAGCACCTTTATCAAACTTATGCAAAGCTTCATGAATGTAAACATTGTGTATGAAAAAGTGAAAAGTACTTTTATTCGTATTATGCAAAGTTTTAGAAATGTGAACATTTTTAGATCTGATGATTTTTGCTCCTGAAATGATTTAGGAAAAAATAAAAAATGACTACACTAAATTGATGTTTTTGACCTAGATGCATAAAATAGAAGTTCTTGAAACTTTCCACACTGATACTATAGGTTAGTAGCAAGCTTAGGAAGTACAAAAATAAGGTTTTTAACTCTGTAAAATGTTGATTAAGACCTGATAGGAGACTAAATCTCCCAAAGGGGTGTATGAGTCCCAATTAGTGTTTTTGAAGGGTTCAAATGTTAAAAAACACACAAGACATAATTCCCAAAAATTAGGTAAAACAACTTGTACAAGTACTAAATCGCCCACAAGGGCGTATGAGTCCCAGATTAGGGTTTTGACACTAAATTTAGCAAATTCTAAGTGAATGTTAAGTTTTCTGGTTTGTATGTTGTCTTGACTATTTACAGTTACAAAATTTTACTAAAATTGAATGATTTAAGATGCAAAAATGCAACCTATATGCACTTTTCACTAATGCAAAATTTAGAAGCCCTAAATGCAAATTAATAAATGTAAGATCTAATGCAAAGTTAATATAAGCTAGATCTAGGACTCAAATGCACTCCAAATCAGAAATAAAGGGTTTGAAGGTCGAGTTCACCAAAATGAAACCTCAGAAATAGTGTTCCACCTTTTGAGAGATGGAACTAAAGGGGAATTAGGGTTCCTCCTCCTATTTCTCTTATGTTTCATTAAAGGAAACCAAGATCCCTCAACCAATTATCTTGATTGAGAGATGGGTTACGTGATTAGGATGATTTCCTTGGGTGTGATTAAACGAAAGGAAAATACTTAGAAAGACAAATATGAAAGCAATATGCAAACCTAGATATGTGACCTAGAAAATGGAACTTAAAAGCATGTAATTAGACTAATAAGTAAAATAAAACGAAGAAGTACCTGGAGAAATGAAGATGACTCAGCAAGGCCTGAAAAACCCTAAAAATTGTTGCTTTTAAGGTGTATTGGGACTCATACACCAGACTAAGCGATTTAGTCCCAGTATAGGGTTTTTGGGTAGGATCTAGAATCTCTTAGTGACTAATCTGGATCTTCTAAAAACTGGAGAAAAGGCAATAAGGGGACTCATACGCCCAAACTGTTGCAAAGTGTCTCGTTTTGTCGTGAAGTGTCCCAGGATTAGAATTTTGAAGTGAAACTTTGTGAGCCTCTAAATATGGATTAGATAAGCAGTTTCCCACTAATTTCATGTAAATAGGTTGGATATCTTGCTCTAGATCAGATTTTTTGTGAGCCTTGACAACTTTTGCAACTTTGCGACTTTACAATTTTGGTACTTTTGAAGGCTTCCAATCAACTTTTTCTTCAAACTATAAACCTACAACACACAAAGAGAGATAAAAAGTGTTCTTTTGTTAAATAATGGGGTTTTCCTTGGTCAAACCCTATTTTGGTAATCAAACCTTAATGCGAAATGAAGCATGAATGAAATGAAACATGAAACATAAGATGAAATAATAAAACCTTGTTTGAAACCTTGTAGATCTACAAAAAATCATAAAGTGGCCTCAATGGATGTAGATCTTGATCATGATTCTTGATGAAAGATAATGCTTTTGACTAATTCAATTGATCTTGAACAGTGCATCACAACATTAGCTCAAAACCACATGCATGATGCACTAAATCTTTTACATGATGCTTGAATCTTGAATGTTGCTTCAAATGCTTGATGATTTTCTCTTGAATGTCTTCTTGAATACTCTCTAATGCTCTACAATTCTCTTATGAAACATTAGGGTACTTGACTCAAAATTTCTAGGTGAAACTAAGTGAAATAAGCTTGTATTTATACTTGTTTATGCCAAATTTACTGAAAGTACAACACCAAAAGCCAACATCAGATCTAGGATAATAAAATCCCACCAATAATTTGATTTAAATTAGGTCCAAGTTAAAGCAGGACTCATACACTAGTTGTGGTGTATGAGTCCCAGTAACTAAACCCTGGGACACAGATTTATAGGAGTGTCTTATTTAATGCACAATTAGGTCCATTTAATTTAAAAGGGCCCTAAACTTAATGTGAATGTGTAAAAATAATTACAACATGAAATCAAGGCAACATTAGGCTCAATTTAATATTAATTATTCCCAAATTAAGTGTGAAAAAGGGATACATTATCCTACACTATAGAAATACACATGGATCTATAGAAGGTATTTTTATATTTTAAAAAATAATTTATTTACATGAGTAGGAGTTCTTGAACCATCAAGTTTTTCAAATTATTTTATTTTTGTGGTAAATTGGCCTCAAAGTGGTGCTACATATGCATAAATAGCTAACAAATTTAGTTGGAAAATTTGTAGACATATCTAACTTAGCTAGAATAAATCTTACTAGATTATATGTTTTACCAAAATTGACTTTTAGTTAGAAATACTTAAATTCACTTGTGTTGATAAGTTGGTCGAAAGTGTGACACAACTTTGTACTTTTACCTAGGGAGAAATATAGATAGAGAGAGGGACATAATGAGAGAGGGAGAATCAGCGATCAAAATCAGAAAAATAATCAGGATCGTCCGCGCGTCAGTCGATCGAAGATCAGGCAATCAAAAAATCCGGCAGATCAACAATCGTCAGAAGACAAGATCAGACAAGGAAAGATCGTCTCGGTAAAGTCGATAAAGATCGTCGAAGGAGGAAGGGATCGGGAGTCGAAAGGGGATGCGAGATAAAGAAAAAGGATAAAGGTAAAGGGAGAAGATAGATAAGAGATAAAGATGGAAAGGATCCGGGGAAAATAAAGACAATAAATCTGAAGTCGCGAGGAAGAAGTCGAGAGTAGAAATTGTCGTCATCGAAGACACACATGTAGGAGGAGAGAAATAAAGTGAGGAGAAAGGATAAGTATATATAGAGAGAGGGGGCAAGAGTGAAAAAGAAATGAAGTGATATATATAAGTAATAGAGAGAGGGAGAAAGATAAAGAGAGGGGAGAGATAAAGGGAGAGATAGAGATAGAGTGAGATATATATCCCTCTAGATCTCTCCATCTCTCCATATCTTTCTATCACCCTTGCTTATAAATCTCACCCTTCCTTATAAATCTTACCCTTCCTTCTAAATCTTCTTCTCTATCTCTCTTCCCTCTTGCTTTTATTTTTGCTCCTCTATAAATGTGATGCATTATAACATGAGCATGTTACAACAAACTCATGATTTTACCCAAAATGGGTATTACCAACCCTTATGGTTGGATTCACCTTGGGAATCCAATCCAAAGGATTGGACTTACATGTTAATGCCTAAAGCCATATTTTTTATAAATTACAAAATTATGACTAAATCTCAATCATACTCTCCATTAGGTTTACATATATTTCAATGAATGTTGAGCTGAAAAATACCACAATAATGTCAATATCACTCTTACCTTTCTAACCATGTATTTTATTTTACGTGGTTTTGATCTAGATTATTTTTCTTTCTAGTGTCTTACTTTTTTTTCAAAAAATTATATATAGCATTTTTTTTCAATTTTTATCCATTCATCCAAATTTGAAAAAAATATTTTTTTATACTAGAAACTATTATATACACATTCAAAATAATGATTTTCATTTAGTTTCCAAAAAACTTAAGATAAAAGCATACTCAATTTTTCATGTTTCAGGATGTGTCCACTTTAAAAATTAATTAAAAAATTACATATTCATTAAAATTAGCAAAAAAATAAGGCATAAACTACATGGTGTTATCTAATTTTCCATCGAAGATATTTTTGAAATAATAAAAGAAAGTTAACATTTGAGGGGAAGCACATCAAATGTTGTGTTATATTTTTCTAACAAAAAAAAGAGCACTTATGTGCCCCCCCCATTTGAACCCCTTAATCTCCACCATTTAAAAATTAATAATATTTTTTTAGAAAGTAGATTAAGAGCACTATAACTCTTGTTCATATCACATCTTCAAATCTTGAGCATAACTATCTTCAATTTCTCATCCAATATCATTTTTTACTGATTTTGGTAAAAAGGTGGCCACTTAAGACCCCCTTTTGGTATCCTATTTCCATCCACATACCCATAAATAATTGCAAGAACTAGAGATAAAACATTTTTAGAAGTTACAATGAGCAAACATAGACAATATGACCTAAAAATATATATTTATGAGAAAATAAAATGGTATTACAACAATCATAAACGCTAGATTTATTCATAAAATTAGGTATAGGGAAACTCATAATTTTTCTTTGGTATTTTTATCCTTCACCCTCTCATAAGATAATTATGTGGTATAAACTTGATTTTTTTCACTATGGCTTGTCAATGTGTGTATTTTTCTTATGATAGAATTAATCAAGATATCAAATATTCCAATGAAACTACAAGATCTTAGCAACATGTACTTGTTGTATTGGGATTTTTTCACATTTCTATCAATAATTTAAGATTTATTTTATTGTTTTAATTTTCCCTAATATATTTTATCATATTTTAGAAGGATGCATGGGAATTATAGGAGCTTGTAGGGGGTTTTATAGGTCATGATCTTATGGCTCATTTTGTTCATTTATTTCATTAGCTAGACGGTTTTAAGGTGGAGGAGGGATTGGCTAAAAATAAAACTCAAGAAATAAAAACCAATTCAATAAAACATAATAAACTTACCTCTTTCACATTGGGGAATTATTTAAAGGAGGAAAATATGGCTTTGACTCAACTGAAAATATGGTATTTCTTTCTTTCAAAACTATATTTTACTCTAATTAAAATGAAAATAAATAAGGTTGCTCTCAACTACTATGCATTTTTTAATGTTGGCATAATGGACTTGCACATTTGAATTTATCATACCTAAATGAACTTATGTTTACTGCATGACCAAGCCTTAATGAGATCATGTTATAATGCAAGTATGAAATGTTTTTATAATACAAGAACATTATATTTTATTTCACCTTAAAAAAGGCCACTTTTGGCCCCTAGTCTTTCAACACATACCCAAAATATAAATAGAGCTATTATTTAGTACCCTACAAATGAACATATAAGACATAAGTTTATATAGTGAACCGCTTGTGGAATTTTTTAGATGAAGAAGTTCTAACTAAGTTTAAAGATTGATTTAGCCATATTTTAAA
>VDFB02160078.1:0-41681 GCA_007258455.2 Sequoia sempervirens
TAGTGATCTGATTTATTCTTTGTACTATGATAGTGACATGATTGATGATATATATGAGCCGATTTTGATGTGATGTATTGCGTACTTTTTATTTATGTATGATTCTACTTCTATATGTTATGGATGCATTTATTTCTAATGATGTATGCATTATGATTGTGACTAACAGATCTATATTATGCTAACCTATGATATGATGTGCAAATGATGTTATCTATGATGATCTAATTTATGCCAATGCAATATGTGATATGGATTTTAATATGTAAAATGATATGATCTATGGTATATGCAATGATGTGTGGAATATGCTTATATATGAGATGATTTATGAATGTATGTAATATGAATGTGATGGTCGTGAGATGATGCAAATGCATGATGAAATGTTTTTATGAGATGCAGTGATATGTTAATGTAAAGTGATATGCTAATGCTTAATGTGAATGTAATGTGATGATATGATGTTATCTATTGCTTATGATTATGCAACAATGATTATGGAATGCTTTTGTAGATGCTTATGTGATGATTTATATGGTAATGAAATGGAACTGAATGTTTATGCAATGATTGATATGATGCCATGAGATGTAATGTAATGGGTGGAATGCAATGACATGTATGCACCTATTTATGAAGAATGTTTATGATAACCTATTTATATGATGATTAAAAATGCAATGTGTATGTTTCCTATATGATATGTTTATGTGATATGCTAATGATTTGTGGATGTAGGATCGATGGAGATGATGGTGATGATGATCAACTGTCATAGTACCTTGTTAGCATGATCAATAAGAGAAGAAGTCATTTCAACTAGACACAAGATGATGCAAATGCAGATGATGATGATGATTACTTGTTGCGGAATTGGGATTTTCAAAGGGCTGATTTCTCAATGAATGAGTAATTTAGCTTGTGCCCAACCATTGTTCTACTGATATAGTAGATAACCCTCTCTATTCTGTTTTCATCATGCTGAGCTAGGAGAGCTCCAAGGGCTGCTGCTGTTGCTGATACATATAAGATCAATGGCTTTCTTGGGATGGGTGGCATTAACACTGGTGGTGTTAGTAGGTATTCCTTGATTTTGTTAAATGCCTCTTCTCACTTTGTATCCCATTTGTATGCTACCCCCTTGTGGAGTAGGTGAAAATCTAGATTCTGCTTGTCTACCAGTTGTGTTATAGATCGTCGGATGGATTGAAGTCTACCTTGGAGACCTCTTAGTTGTTTTAATGTCTTTGGTGCTTCCATCTCAAGAATTGCTTTCACTTTTTACGGATCCACCTCGATACCCCTCATGGAAACTATGTATCCTAGCAATTTACCTTATTGTACGCCAAAGACACACTTCTTGGGATTTAGTCTGACTTTGTATTCCTCCAGTCTGTCAAAGATGGCACCTAGAGTTGTTATATGATCTCGTCTCTTTCTGGATTTTTCTAGGATGTCGTCGACATAGTCCTCAATTATTTTGTGAAACATGTCATGGAATATTAATGTCATGGCCCTTTGATAGGTTGCTCTTGCGTTCTTTAGGTCGAATGGCATCATGTTCCAGCAATAGGTCCCCCATGGACAAGTGAAAGTTGTCTTATGTTGATCTTCTTTTGCTATCATGATCTGGTTGTATCCTAAAAATCCATCCATTAATGATAGCACCTCATGCCCTACTGTCATATCTATTATCATGTCAATATTGGGAAGCGGGAAATCATCCTTGGGACATGCTTTGTTTAAATCTCTAAAGTCCATACAGATTCTGATGGCTCCATCAGGTTTTGAAATAGGTACCAAATTTGACACCCATTCTGGATAATCAATTGGTCAGATAAATCCTGCATCTAACAACTTTTTGAGCTCCATTTTGACCAATAAGGCTATTTGAGGATGCATTTTTCAAAGCTTTTGTTTGACAGGTTTTGCTTCTGGATACACTGCTAAATGATGAACCACAGTCTCTGGATCAAGTCCCAGCATGTCAGCATAACTCCATGCAAAGTTTATTTGTCTTTCCTTTAAGAATGCTGCTAGGAGTTCTTGCTCTTTTGATAATAGTGATTTCGCATAGAATGTGATATGTGGGGTCTCCTTTGTTCCTAGGTTGACAGGATTTCATTTTTTGGCCAAAATTGCTGACTTTTCTTGATGGATAGCTCTTAGAGGAAGATTGAATCGTTCATCCTTGGGCACCTCAGAGAGGTTTTCACCATTGGATATGTCCTTTCTTTTTACTATTTTCTTGTCAGAGAATGCCACAAGGTGGTTTTCACTCAAAGACTTGGATATGATTCTTAGTTTCTCACTTTTACGATTGAAGGATTCAATCATTTCCTCGTAATAGGCATGTGTGTCCAACTCCATTATAAACCCTGCCTTATGACCTCCATCTAGAATGTTATCCCTTAGTCCCATGAATTCTGAGAGCGCCTCATCATTTTTGAATGTATCGAGAACTAGTGGTCCTCGTTGGTCATAGTCGATCAATTGGGGATACACTAAGCAAATATCATGATTTTGTTGGTCTGGTTTGAAGGATACAGTGCTAATCATACACAGGGTGGTGTCCTCAAATAACCTAGGTAGATTGGTCAAGTGATCCTCATCATCGCTACTACTACAGACATCGGTTACATCAAATGTAAAGTTGTCTATGACACAACTTGTAGATATGGGTAGGCGTGATTCTACTACGGATGGCTAAGGAGGATTGTTAACCATTCTAACTAGAGAACTTCGACCACATATGGTTATTCTCGGAGGGGTACATCCAAGGCCAAGATTTGTTATGGGTCGCGTCTCTGGCATGATAGATATTATGAGCCCATTGTCATTTTGTCCCAGTCGCTGGTTTTTGTCGTAGCCCATTGCAAGCATCATTTGTAGACCCTTGCTTGTCTCCTCCATTGGTAATTCAGGTGTCATTCTTTCATCTTGATACATGTGAGATGGATCTACTTCAATAACCTCCCAGCCAAGGTCTCCCCAGCTTGTGAATTTAGAATAGTTTTCAGGATATGTTTGTGATGTGGAAGCTTGGTTTTCTTGTGGGCGTCCCGTGATCTAGGAGATTGTGGTAACTCTCCTATCACAAAAGCATTGTTAGGGAGCTTGTAGCTTCCACAACCATCATCCTGGATGATGAGCTTGATGTCAAAGATGGTGGGAATGGTGGGAATGGCGGGTATCTCTATCACAGAAGTGGACGTGAGAGTGGCGGGGTCGATGTATGATGTGGATGGGCCCTCATCATTCTTTGGTACTTGGGGGATTTTGTAATATTTTGCCTCATGATTTTTGCAATATGAGAAAGGTTTAGGATCCCTATGGATGGTAACTTCTTGTCCATTATGTGTAAATTTCACACATTGGTGGAAGGTTGATGCTACTACTTTCATTGCATGGATCCATGGACGTCCTAGGAGGATATTATATGGCAAGTCAAGGTCCAAGACCTGACAAGTGGTTTCCATGAGAGTGGGCCCTACTTGAATAGGGAGTTTAATTGTGCCCTGAGACACTCTTTCTTGGTCATCATACGCTCTTATCATGATGCCCTTTCCTTTGTTGATGGAATCTTCTGATATTTTCAACTGCTTGATAAGGCTGAGAGAATAAATGTTCAAACCTGCACCCCCATCCACCAAGACCCTTTTGATTTTTCTTTTTGTTATTTTTAATGTATTGAAGTGAAGTGCATGGTTGTGAATGGTTAATTTGGCCGAGAAATCTTTGGGTTCGAGAAAAATGTAAGGAGATTAGGCATTATGATATTTCTGACCATAGCTTGGAATTGCTCC
This sequence comes from Sequoia sempervirens, assembly GCA_007258455.2. NCBI lineage: Eukaryota > Viridiplantae > Streptophyta > Pinopsida > Cupressales > Cupressaceae > Sequoia > Sequoia sempervirens. Next base: position 3,810 of record VDFB02160078.1, read on the forward strand.
GCATCAAGGTCTGCGGGGACAGTGGATGAGGCTAATGCTTCCTCAAGGATCTTCTTATGGGCTGGTGATATTTTTAACAACTCCATGATGGAGATGTGTGCTGGCATTCGCTTGAGTTGATCTAGGACGTTGTAGCTATTAGGAATAGATCTAGATGCAGGGACTCTATTTGGTTGGGATGATCCTACGATAGTGACTTTGCCACCTCTTGTGGTGACTCCACATTCTTTGGCATGGGTGCCTTTGATGGTGATGACCATGCAGTCCTCATTTAGGGAGGAAACGACTATTTCATACACATGATTTGCACTACCCTTCCCTTTGTCATTTTTATTCCCTTTGTTACCATGATTTGGCATCAGATTCGTATATATCTTAAGATCTTGATTTCCCATAGGTTGTTCCACATTTATGATTTTCTTATCAATGAGATCTTGGATGATATTTTTGAGTCTCATGCAACTATTTGTGGTGTGGCCTTTAATTTTATGAAATTTGCAAATTTGATTCTCATTATACCAAGGAGGTTTGACATCGGGTTCTTGGTAATTTTCAAATGTAGGAGGCTTGATGAGTTTTCATCAATCAAATTTTTCATTATGTCCTCAAGTGGTTCCCCCAAAATGGTGTATTTTCATTTTGGATAAATTTTGCGTTAGGGTGGTCCTCTTTGATCATTGAGGTTATTGATGGTTTGATTGTTGTTGGGTTGGTATGTTGTGTGATGAGTGTTTTGGTGTTGTGTTTGGATTTGCGGTGCGGGTGTATTTTGACGAGGACCACTAATGACCACCTTGGCATCAACGACACCATCATTAGTAATGTTTTTGTTCCTTTCCCATATGCGAGGTTTATCATTGTAATTGGATGGTGGGTGGTTGTTTTGCTGTTTGTGGTATGATGTTGATTTCATGGGTTGAGTCACAAGGGATCTTTCGATGCTAAGCGCCTTGGAGATTAATTGATCACATGTGGTGATTCCTTGAACCTTAAGATGAAATGCCAAGCGGCCTTCAAGGTTGGCTATGATGGTGCAAACTTGTTTTTCTTCTGGCATGTTCCACTTTCTCTGATTGGCCTTGGATCACCATCGTTGAAGGAATGAAGCAAAAGATTCATTCTTTCCTTGTTTTAGAGCGTATAATTCTTCGAGACTAACATCCATTTCAATGTTACATGCGTAGTTCCTAATGAATGCATCCCTAATTTCTTGGAATTTTCTAATGCCTGAAGGTAAGCGAGAGAACCATTCTATAGCGGGGCCTCCCAAGCTTCTAGGGAATAGCCGCATCAGATAAGTATCATCATATACAACCTCCATGCAATGAACATGGAATTCCCTGATGTGATCTTTAGGGTTTCCCATCCCTTGATATTTGTCAAATTTGGGGATTTCAAATCCCTTGGGGAATGGTTTCATCTCGAGGCTCCTATCAAATGGATAGAGAGACAAGTTTCTTGGTGTTTTGGTTGTTCGCCCTGATTGAAGGTCGAGCACTTATTGCGATAGCAACCTGATTTGTGTTGTCACATCATTTTGGGGATCAAGGGGTGGGATGAAAGTGTTTTGAGGTGTCTCAATCATTGGTTGGGTGGGTGGATTGGTTGGTGTGTTGTTCAATGGTATGTGTATGTTCTGCCGAGCGAGGTAGGCTTCTACCTGCTTTTGTATGAACAATGCCTATTGTTGATCTTGTTGTTGTTGCACTAAGATTTGTGCTTATTGTTGTGCTTGTTGTTGTTCCAACAACACTTGTTGTTGTGCTTGTTGTTGTTGTTGGGCTACCAATTTTTCTGCTTCTTGTTGCTCTTGATATTGCTTTAATGCTTGTTGATATGCCTGAAATTGTGTTGCTTGTCGAAGTTGTGCTTGATATTGGGCTTGTTGAGCCTGATTTTGTGCTTGTGCTTGTTGTTGCAATAAAAGTTGTGCTTGAGCGGTCTTTTGTGCTTGCAATACATGTGTGGCTTGTTGTTGTTTTTGTTGTTGCAATAAAGCTTGGGCTTGTTGTGCTTGTTGCGCTTGCAATGCGGCTTGTCCAGCTTGGGAAGCTTGCATGGCTTGAGCAGCTTGCTGAGTAGCTAGTTGTTTGGCTTTTTGTTTTTGGACTTGTTGGTATCCTCTTTGGAAAGCAGCTTGCAATGTTGCATCATATTGGCTTGATGTGGTGAAATTTGGTGGTGGTGGAGGTGGTGGTGGATTTGGAATGGTGTTTGTGAAGGTGGTGTTGGTTTTTTGTGTGATGGATGGTGCTATTGATGTGGTTGGTCCTTGAGAGACCATGATTTGTGATGTTAATGGGGTGTTTGATGATGATGCAATTGCTTGTGTGTTTGTCATCTATTGTTGTGATATTAACGACAAATTTTGAGTGTTTGGTGTAATGCTTTGATTGATGGTTGGGATATAGGTTTTCTTGATACTTGGTAGTGGAGGAAGCCCTAAACCAAGGAGTGGTGTAGATGATAATGGCAATGTAAGGGGTGTGAGTTGTGAAAATGTTGTGGTGTCAAAGATGCCTCCTAATTCAAACATATCTCCCTCTTCTTGTGAATTTGTGAGGAGAGGAGTTTGGGGTGTTGCGTGAAAAAATGATGATGATGGGTCATGATGGAAAGTGAGAGGAACATTTTCGTGTAATGGGTTTTCGGGTATGTTTTGTTCCAATGTGGTGTTTGTATCCATGTTTTGATTATTAACAAGGGGGTGTTTTTGAAGTGCATTGAGAAATGCACTTCCGTTATTAACATTGGGTTGGGTTGGAGCAAACGATGTCGTGACTTGCGGAATGTTTTGCATGATGTTTTGGGATGGAGGTGTAGATGAAATGGGGATGGTGGATGAGATTGGAGGAAAAGATGTCTCTACTATAGTACTCACATCAAAATTTGAAGGCAACTTGTCCCCTTGTTTTGCTAGCTCAAGCATGTATAATGAAGGGTTAAGTCTCATCATGATGTTGATGATTCTATGGTTGTCCAGATTTTGGAGCATTTCAGTCATTTCCTTGCAAGATATTCCAAAAGTAAGGTCCTCTCCTTGGTTTTCTTCTTTCGGATTTTGCGATGATGAGAGGGTCAAAGGATTACTTGATTCAGTGGGATTCATTTATGCGTTTGTTTGGCTAAGATCGCTTGAAGCGGGTGTTTCTTTATTGGTTTCCATACTCTTCTTGTATTCAGATCTAGTTAGAACCATAAAACAAGGATCAATCTTCGAGAATATGGGAGATGAATCTCTTGATTCTTTGAATCGATCTTTATTTTATGTTCCAAAGTAGAAAGTTTTAGGATGCCTTGAAGATCAAATGTGATGATATGATGATGATGTTAGGGATGGATGATATGGATGTGATGATCTTTTGGTAAGTCTTGAAGGAAATACTAGGCCTTTTTAGGACTTGTGGATTTTTTATTTTGATTTGTGATTTGAGATCTTGTCCTTGATTTTGATTTTAATTTTGATTTGAACAAAAAGACCCTAAGATGTTGGATGATGATCTAAGGGATAGCCTTGTTCAAAGGATGATGATTTGAATATGTGTGAGGAGAAGGATGCATCTACCCACACCTATTCAAATAAGATGATTGTTTTACTAAGTATATGAAGAAGGATTCATCTACATACACTAAGCTAGACAAGATGACTTTGATAACTTTGACTAAGCATATGCAAAAGGATGCATCTACACATATTTAGCAAAAGGTGTTTGATAATTTTTTCAAGGATTTAGTCTCAATGATTTTGATGATTTTGATTTTGCCACAAAGCCTAGTGCTAAGGATGATTTCAAGATTTTCCAAAAGCTGATGGTGAGATGATGTTGTTTTGAATGTTTTGAAGGATGGATGAAAAAGGATTTTGATATGTTTTGATCCTAAGATGAACCTAAAAAGATACACTTTGTTTGCCTAGACCTAGGTATTGAAGAGCATGTGAATGCTTCCTAAAGACCTTTGTAACAAAGGAATGATTTGATTTGAACACACATTTTTGGATTTCCAACCAATGATTTTTTTTGCTTTGGGGTTATGAGTCTTCAACACATATGAAAGTTCATTTTTCTTAGCTTTGCTTAATGTCTTTATTTTACCAAAAACACTTTCTTTAATTAGGTTTTCAAACTAAGATGTCTCATGTCTTAATTTCTTCAAACCCCACAAGATATGTTTTATGTGGAATTCAATGAACTTAAGGCAAGGGTTTCCTATTGTTTACTTAAGAAGACAAATTGAGATATAATCCAATGTTTAGAAACCTCTAAGGATGTGAATCCCAATGGAAAGCTCAATAACTTATGGATTGAGTCAATTGTATTTGTCCTCAAAAGGGTTTGAAATTTGGATGATGTTAAGTGTTTGTTTTTGGGGTGTTTTCAATCAAGCAATGCATTTTGTAACCCAAGAATAAGTACAATCCTATGGATGTGTAAGACAATATTTGTTGGATTCCCACGTGGACAAGTCCATCTACGCTTATCTCTAGTGAATGGTTAGATGCTTGACCCCACTGGCTCCCCTCCACGGCTCATTAACGTCAATTGGGGTAACCAAGCATCAACACCCATGAAACTCCCATGGCATGCTTTCCATTTCTACTAGAAGAATGTAAAAGTGTGGGGAGGCTTTAGAACAACCGTTCTTGCACCAACAAATAGATTAAGGATTTTGGAAAATTCTAGCACATGGGTTTTAGTAAGGACTTTCCATTCGTAGGAGTTGACCCAACCTGGCAAGAGTCCCCTTTCGGATCCATCTTGTCAGAGTCAACCGTGTGATATTGGCATTTCTTCCAATATCCACATTTATAGCCCAGCTAGAAATACTCTTGGATTCAGAGTGTTACTGGTTGAGCTGTTCCCTTGGGTGAGTACTTTTTCCCCAAGGCGGGCCCTCTAGGATAAACAAAAGTGAATGAAGAACACTATTCATAACTCGATCAATCCTTGTTGGCCACAAGAAAAGAGAATATACGCAACAATGCCCCCACTCACAATCACACAAGATGTTCAATTTTAAGCCCAAATCGAAGTGTGGAGGTGATTGCTTTGTCTTCACCCAAAGTCATGAAAAAGACCTTTTGATTCTCAAGATCACTATAAAGCATGAGAGAAGCGCATACGTCCTTTTTCAATGGCTTTAGTCTAAGTAAGCCCTCACAAAAACAAAGCTACACTTGTTCTTTTTAGATCCCCAAAGCAAAATGTGAATTCATTTTAGAGCACCAAATTACAAGTGAAAGACATTTTTGTTCAATTTGTTAATCCAATAAACAAAATATAGTAAGTTGTGATCCTAAGGTTTGTTTTAACCCTTTTGCAAGAAATAAACAAAAAGAATTTTTTTAAACCCAAAGGAAGATTAGTGTCCTAAGAAAGAAGAAGATGAAAAATTCTTAAAGAAGTGTTAAACAAACACTTAAGTGTTTAAAAACACTTTGATTTGATGAAATATCATCATCATGCTCCTTCCTTCCTTTGATTTCGATTTCCAACCTACAAAGAGAAAATGACAATCAGATTCTAGAAAAACACAGAAGTTAAAAAGAAAAAAAAAGAAGAAGCAATCATAAATTAAAAGCACGTGCGAAAAATCAAATTCTCCCTTTTACTATCTCCCAGTGTCGCAACTTGTGAAGGCGTTGTAGTTTTTCCTCCCATCGGTTCCCTTATAGCACCGCTTACCAGTCAGTGGCACTCTATGTTGGGATAGAGAGCTCGATTGTGTCACAATTTTCTCCCAATGTCACAGTTTGTGAAGGCATCATTGTTTAATATTTTTTTTGAAACTATCTACAGGTTGGCGAGTCCAGCGATGGAGTGTAAAATTCAAAAATTTGGGTGGGATGAGTCCAGCGGTGGAGTTTGTGTTTCACGCAGTGGCATATAGCAATGCTGGAGAGCCCGCGGTGCCAAAACAGTGATGCTGACGAGCTCACGGTGCCAAAATAGTGACGCTGACGAGCCCGCGTTGGAATTTCTTATCTGTGAAGAAAAATGCAGAAATTTCAAGAAAAAAGTTAGAAATAATGATATCAAGCCCTCCTTCTAGCGCCAAATGTGTGAACCCCAACCTTGGTACCTGCAAAACAACATGAGTAAACAAGTTAAACAAGGAAATGTAAGCCAAAACAAGGATTCCCCATGAAATCCATTCACAACTTCAAACTAGGAAGAAAAATAGTGAACACAATGAAAATAACAAAAACAAGATTGAATCCTAATTAGATGTGAAAACTCATGATCCCATGGGGGAATTAGTGCCAATTTGATGTGAAAATTGGCCCTTTCCCAATTCCTAAGATGCAAGATTAAGATGTTCATGATGATTGATCCATTTTTATTGATGAAGGATGAGAGCTCCAAGCCAAAATCTGCAATAACCTAACTAAGAACTCAAGATTGATGAATAGAAATGGCTAAGTATTTTAGCATGGTAACTTTGCATGGATTGTGGATGGATAAATGAGGATATGAGCTCTTTATTTATAGAATTCTAGGATGGATGAATGTCCAAATTTGAGCAATGTGGGACTAACATTCATCCAATGATATGATGCCACTTGTCAAGCTATGAATGGATGATGGTGTGAACCATTTGAATCTAGACCTTGCACAAACACAATAAACAAGCAAACAATTAGATCAAACACAAGATTAGAAACCAATGATTCCTCAAGAAATCCATTTAAATTTTGCAAAAGATAAGAAATGAAAATGAAGAACACAAAATGAAACAATTATATCCTATCTAATGCAAGCAAACTCTTGATCTCTTGAGGGAGTTGGTGAAAATAGGTGTGTGGAGATTTTCCCTTTCCCAACTCCTTGAATGCAAATGTTGATTGAAGATGATTGATCCACTTGATGAAGACTTTGAATGTATGCTCCAAGCTAAAATCTGCAAAAAACCTAGCTATGATTCAATGAGATGGATGAGAATTGCTAAGTGTTTTAGCATGGTAACTTTGCTTGAAATGTGGATGATCAAATGCATGGTGAAGCATTCTATTTATAGAATGTTGAAATGGAAACAAAGCCAAAATGGAGCAATGTGGGACAAAGATTCAACCAATGATATAATGCCACTTGTCAACATGTGATTGGGTGAGGAATGAGCAAGTTTTGACAAATGTGCCAATAAATGCATTTTTGAATTTGAATTTTTGAGAAAAGACATGTAAGAGGGGGAAAGAAAATTGCATTAAATGCCACTTGGCTCAAGGCAAAGGACATGTAAGAGATCTTAAATGCCTTTTTGGAAGGACTTATTCCCTCTTGGATTTTGAATTCAAATTAGGGGAATATTCCTTAAAAGATGCCTTGTTAAAGGAAAAATAGAAATTTAATAAATCAAATAAGTCTATTTTCATGTGCAAGTTGCAAAATCTAGAGGATTTGATGGATTAAGATTAAATTAATCAGGATTTGATTAATTTAAGGGGATATCAACCATTTGATTTGACAATTTGATTTAGATTTTTGGATTAATTGGAAATAAAAAGAGAGGAGAATATGATAAGAGCTAATTAAATAAAGATTTTTGATTTATTTAATTAAAAGGGATAATTAGATTAAAATCCAAATAAAAGTTTTAATTTATTTAATTTAACAGATAGACTTTAGAGATTTAATCAAATAAATTGATTATTTAATTAAATAGGGATAATTAGATCAGATGAATTGATTTAATTAACAAGGGAAAGTGGCTTAATTAGACAAAATAATTTATTTAATTAAGAGACGAATATTGATGAATTTAATAAAATAAGGGAATTTGATTAAACAGCTAGACCGAGGGATGATTTAGGAAGAAACGATGTTAGTAGATCAGAGTGAGATGCGCAATGTCAACTTGTACATTTTGCGTGTCTACATTTTGCCCCTCTTTGAAGCGATGCACTTGTTGCGTTGATTCAAAGAATGATCTTGTCATGATCAAAATCAAAAAAATTCTGATTTTTCGGATGCCCCACTATTGCCCCAGTGAGAAGAATTGCACTGGTATATTGCCCCCTCGAGATGTTGAATGGGAATGCCAATTGCCAATCAAGATCGCGATAAAATGCGAGAGGAGTGGTTGATGTAGATGAATGGACATTCATTAGCTGTGGGTAGCTTCATGTACCAATTGGGATAGAAATGTTAGTAAAGATAGAAGAATGTGATAGAAGAATGAAAGAATGAGATGATCATGCAAATGGTGATGACTACTTGCCGTGGAGTTGGGATTTTCAAAGGGTAGATTTCCTTATGTTTGATAATACATGCAGTACGATGCATCAAGGTATCGAGAACCAGGATGGCGTTGTACCTAGTGTGATGGACTTTGACTCGACAAATCGGATAGGAGTATTCTTGTTCACACCTAACATACGGAACCCTGTCTAGAAAATAGTTCAGATATTTCAAATATCTCGGACCAAAACATAGGAAGGCGAGCCTTTCTATGTGGTCAACAAGAAACTTAAAACACCCTTGCTATAGACTAAACAAAAGCACGCATGACCAAGGTTATATTACAAAGATATCCAACAAGCACAGTAGACAAAAGATAATGATCGTTGCCCCATTCCTATCTCTCTAAATCCTTCGTTTGGACATCATCGAGAGGTCCTTGGAATGAGCACAATGAGATAAATCAAACAAGATAAAGTAAGTGAGCAAACAAACTAATGTTCTTCGTACCGTTAGCCAAGAGAAATGATGTTTCGAAAGATGGGGGCCAAAACTTATTTCCAAAAGATAATGTCCATTGTCGGAACGGATCCTAGGACATGTTAATGACATGTCATTTTGTTTACCCAAAGTGGTTGGTTTGATAAAAGTGCCCATTGTCGGAACGGATCCTAGGACATGCTTTTTTAAGGTAGCGGTCGGGGTAGCCGCGACCCCTATAAGCTACTGATGCTGCAATAAACTTTAACATGGCCGTGATGCTGGTAGCGACGAACCCTCTGAATTTTCCGCGGAGACGGAGACTAGAACTTCGTGACCAGCGAGGCATAGCGAAATTACTTAGCCAACGAGCTAGGGCCCCATGCACTGGGTCCACAGGACAAGATTTTATCAAACAATGATGAAATTGATTTATGATTTATATGCCATTGATAAGAAAAGAGTTGACCAACTTGCTTGCTGACTGACCTATACTTGAGATTTTGACAGTTTAAGTTTTCACCTTTGACTGCTAGACTTGTTTCCGACTGTTTTACCAAAGGTTGAGGGTGATGCCGATTTATTATGGATGATTGATTATTGCGAGTGTAAGCGAGATGAAGTGGATGGATTTTTATTTTTATTTTTTTTTTCAAATATTTGGATGTTTTGGAGTTTTGCAATGTTTTGGGGCTGTTTTGGTATTTTTTTGAGATTTTCAAATGTTTTGATTTTTAGTTTTCCAATGTTTTTGGGATTTTCTGAGATTTTGACTGAGAGACTAACCTAAAAACCTATCCTAAGGGCCTCAGGGGCTGATCGATAGATTAGCCTTACCTACGTTATATACCTTGAGAGACCCGCGTGGATTCGGTAACTGACTTGACCGATTTACGAATGAAGATATACATGATGAAATGTCAGTTTTATTATGACAGACTCCTATAGGACTGACCTAAATGTCTCGGGGGATAATCAAAGATCAACCTTGCCTACGTTCAAGCTCAGAGACGATGTAGTTCAACTAGACGACCTTGTTTTTGGCTTTTTGAATGACCTTTTGACTTGTTTTTGGATTTTGATATGTTTTGCATGTTTTTGGATTTTCTAATTTTTTGATGTTTTTTTGGATTTTTTGATTTGAGGATTTTAAGATCATACACGAATCCGATCCGATGAGAATGTGCCCCCAGTGTGAAGTGATAGACTACTCCGATATAGGCAGGACAAACTGACCTTTTAAGTGGGCCGAGTAGCTCTACGAGGAATCATGACACAAATGAAAGACCAAGCTATGGTGCAGATGCGGATGGAAGTGTGAAATGCGACGATATGCGATGAGTGAGTGAATGATGCAAAGCAAGTCACGGAGACCAAGATGGATGGAGAGTGCTTATTTACACAAGGTGCCTGTTTACCAAGTTTTCACCAAGGTACTTGCCCAAAGTGCCACCGAAGTGGTTTTCACTAGAGGACGATTTTTCTCTTTACTGTTTTCTTGATTTTTTGATTTTTTAGTTGTCACCAAGACGCCTGTTTTCCAGGTTTTTGCCGAAGTAACCATTTTTTCAGGACTTTTTATGATTTTTTGGATTTTTTGGTTCTATACCTTGAAAGATTTAGGCATAAAACTTTTTGAGATGGGAGCTATTCATTGGCTCCTGTAGGGGTTCCCCTTCGGGTGTTGATAACTGATATGCCCCTGATTTGTAGCTTGCTATGATGACAAAGGGTCCCAGGCAGTTGGGTTCAAACTTGCCCTTGCCATTTGGGTTCAAGACATTCTTCTGATTCTCTTTTAGTACCAATTCTCCAACCTGGAAAGTTCTGCTTCTGATTTTCTTGTTGTAGCTCCTTTTCAGTCTATTCTGATACACTTGCAGATGGTTTAAAGCATCCAAACGTCGCTCGTCCAACAGTTCCAGCTCGTTCAATCTTGAAACTCGATACTCTTCGTCCGTGATGAGGTTTTGCAATGATACTCTGAGGGATGGTAACTCGATCTCAATGGGCAAGATGGCCTACGATGTCAGTAGACCAAAGGAAAATGGTGTGGCACCGGTGGAATTGATAGCGGATGTGTTGATTCTGTAAGCCAAAGAGGATTAAGCTGTAAATGCCAGTCACGACCTGCATCATTAACTATTTTCTTAAGGATTTTGAGGATGGTTTTATTTGTAGCTTCTGCTTGGCCATTGCCTTGGGGATAGTATGGGGTGGAAAAGCGATGTTGGATTTTGAATTTATCACATAGGTCACGGACTTCCTGATTTTTGAATGGTGTCCCATTATCTGAGATGATGGCTTGTGGAACACCATAGCGGCATATGAGATAATTCAGGATGAACTTTGAGATCTGCTTTCCTGTTAGGTAGGGCATAGGTATGGCTTCGACCCACTTGGTGAAGTACTCTGCCTATGCTATAATGAATTTGTGGCCGTTGGATGAGGTGGGTGTGATTTTCCCAATGAGATTGAGTCCCCACTGTGAAAAGGGCCATGGTGTGATGATTGGATGAAGCTCTTGAGCTGGAGCATGGATGAGGTCCCCGTGTTGCTGACACTGTAGACACTTCTTGACATATTCATGTGCCTCTCTGCCCATGGTAGGCCAGTAATATCCACTCCTCAGCAATTTCTTAGACAAGGTCATGCCACTCGAATGAGAACCACAGATACCATTGTGCACCTCAGTTAAGGCAGCCGAAGCCTCCTCAGGGTTAAGACATCTTAGTAAGGTTCCTTCTATGCTTCTACGATAAAGGGTTTCTCCTAAAATGACAAAACGAGATGCTTTCTTGATAACGGTTCGTCTAAGGCTTGAACGCAAATCGGCGGGAATGATACCTATCCTAAGGTATGTGTAAATGTCTTGGTACCACTAATCATTTGGACCAACGATTTCGCACACAAATTCTGACTCTGGTACCTTGAATGCTGGTACGAGAAGCTGCTCTACCAAGAAGTCGTATTTCGAAACATTTTGAGGGATCTCTAAGAGTGATCCAATAGTTGCCATTGCGTCTGCTGCTCTGTTGTTGGTTCTTGGTACTTGCTCAAATGTGATGTCAACAAAATATTCCTTGAGATTTTCCACCAGCCTTTTGTATGGAGTTAGCTTATCATCCTTTGTTTGGTACTCATTGTTCACTTGATTTATGATAAGTTGTGAATCTCCATATACCTTCAATGTCATAATGTTCCATTGTACTACTATCCTGAGACCTATAGTTAAAGCCTCATATTCTGCAATGTTGTTTGTACAAGGGAATGCTAGTTTGTATGATCTTGGTATACAATCCCCTTGTGGAGTGATGAAGAAGATACCAGCCTCTAATTCCATAAGCGTGGTAGGATCCATCAAAGTATAGCTTCCAAATGAGTAGCTATGCTCAATGTTGAAAATGGATTCATCCCCGAAATTCCTAAACAAGTGGTTCTCCGTGATAGATAGGCGCTCACATTGGTCCAGAATGACTGGCCCCTTTGATTGCCTTGGCGCCCACATACTAATGTCATATTCTGATAATATCATTACCCTCTTAGCCATTCTTCCCGTAAGCATTGCCTTTGAAAGAAGATACTTTAAGGGATCAATTTTAGCTATGAGTTTGATCTTGTGTGCCAACATGTAGTGTCTGAATTTTTGGGATGCAAACACCACTGCTAGGCAAGCTTTTTCAATGAATGTATAGTTTAACCCATGGCCCACCATTGTACGGCTGATGTAGTATATGGCTCTTTCTATTCCATTTTCATCATGTTGTGCTAGGAGAGCACCAAGGGCTGCTGCAGTTGCTGAGATATAAAGGATCAATGGTTTGTTCTGAATTGGAGGCCTTAGTACTGGAGGTGTTAACAGATATTCCTTGATTTTGTTGAAGGCTTGTTCACATTTGTCATACCATTTGTACGTTACCCCCTTGTGGAGTAGGTGAGAGTAAGGGATTTGTTTGTCTGCTAATTGTGCTATGAACCTGCGAATTGACTGAAGCCTGCCTTGGAGACCTCTCAGTTGTTTCAATGTCCTAGGAGCTTCCATTTCAAGTATTGCTTTCACCTTTGTTGGATCAATCTCAATGCCTCTCATTGACACTATGTAGCCCAACAACTTTCCTGATTGTACGCCAAAGACACACTTCTTGGGATTCAAACGAACCTTGTATTCTTCTAGTCTGTCAAAGATAGCACTCAAGACTGATATATGATCCTTCCTCTTTTTGGATTTTCCCAAGATGTCATCGACATAGTCCTCAACTATTTTTTGGATCATGTCATGGAATATTAGTGTCATGGCCCTTTGGTATGTAGCCTCGGCATTCTTTAAGCCGAATGGCATTACGTTCCAGCAGTATGTGCCCCAAGGACAAGTGAAAGATGTTTTATGTTGGTCTTCCTCTGCAATTCTTATCTGATTATAGCCTGAAAATCCATCCATCAAGGAAAGCATCTCATGCCCCGCGGTCATATCTACAATCATATCAATGTTAGGCAACGGAAAATCATCTTTTGGGCAAGCCTTGTTCAAGTCCCTAAAGTCCGTACAGATTCTTATGCCCCCAGTTGGTTTTGAAACCGGTACTAGATTGGAGACCCACTCAGGGTAGGCGATCGTTCGTATGAATCCCGCCTCTAGTAGTTTATGGAGTTCCATCTTGACTAATAGAGCAATCTGTGGGTGCATCTTTCTCAACTTCTGTTTTACAGGTTTAGCTTCAGGATAGACTGCCAAGTGATGAACCACTACCTCCGGATCCAATCCTGGCATATCAGCATAGGTCCACGCAAAATTTATCTTCCTCTCCTTTAAGAAGGTAGCCAACTCCTCCTGTTCTTTGCATAATAATGACTCAGCGTAGAATGTAATATGAGGAGTTTCTTGTGTTCCCAGATTGATGGGGTTGCACTTTTCTGCTAGCATAGCTGACTTTTCTTGGTGTATAGCTGTAAGAGGAAGATTGAATCCCCCATCCTCAGGCGCCTCAGAGAGGTTTTCACCATTGGATGCGTCCTTTCTTTTTACTTTTTTAGAGTCGGAGAGTGCCACAAGGTGGTTTTCACTCAAGGACTTGGAGATTATTCTCAATTTTTTATTTTTGCGACTGAGGGATTCAATCGTTTCTCCATAGTATGCATGTGTATCTAGCTCTATGATAAAACCTGCCTTATGATCCCCACATGGAATGCCATCCCTAAGTCCCATGAATTCTGAGAGCGCCTCATCGTTTTCAAACATGTCAAGAATTGGTGGTCCTTGTTGGTCGTAATCAATCAGTTGGGGATAGACTAATCGGATTTCATTGCTTTGGTTTTCAGACTCATAAGATAAGGTGCTAATCATAAGTACATTAGTATCCTCAAACAGCAAAGGTAATCCTATTTCTGGTGACTCAATTAAATCAGCGGGCATTCCTAAAGTCATGGAGGATTGTGGAGTAGTTACGGATTCCTGAGGAGGCATTCAGTTCTATCTACCATGGGCACCTCGACCAAGTATAGTTACCTTAGGAGTAGGATGACCAATGCCAAGATTTTTTATTTGCTTCTCAGGTATAATGGGTATTACACGCCCGTTATTATCTTGGCCTAACCCTTCGTTCCGGTTATAGCCCATCAAGAGCATCATCTTCATACCTTTGTTTCGTTCATCCATAGGCAATTCAACTGCTGGTATATCATCTCGATAGAGGAGATGAGATAAGTCCCCCTCTAATGTTTCCTGACCAAGATCTTCTGCACTTGTGAAGGTAGGGTTTTGTTCATAGGAGCCTTGAGATGTTGAAGCTTCTTGTGATTGTGGTCGTCCTCTTGATCTAGGAGATTGTGGTAGCTCTCCTACTACAAAAGCATTCTTAGGCATTGAATAGTTTCCACAACCATCATCTTGTATTATAACTTTGATATCAGAAAAGGCGGGGATGGCGAGGGTGGAGGGTGTCTCTGTCACAGAAGTGAGAGTGGCAGGATCCACGTAAGGTGTTGATGGGCCTTCATCGTTCTTGGGTACTTGCGGGATCTTGTAGTATTTTGCCTCTAGATTTTTGCAGTAGGCAAATGGCTCAGGATCTCCATGGATAGTAACCTCTTGACCTTCATGTGTGAATTTCACACATTGATGAAAGGTTGAAGCTACAGCTTGCATTGCATGTATCCATGGTCGCCCTAGGAGAATGTTGTATGGTAAATCGAGGTCCAAGACCTGACAGTTGGTTTGCATGATGGCAGGTCCAACCTGGACAGGAAGCTGAATGGTGCCTTGGGATACCCTTTCCTGGTCATCGTATGCTCTTATTGTGATGCCTTTCCTTTGTCAATTGAATCCTCTGAAATGTTCAAATTCTTTAGAAGCTTTAAGGAACAAATATTTAAGCCTGCACCTCCATCCACCAAGACTCTCTTGACTTTCTTTTTATTTACGTACACCTCCAGATGAAGTGCACGGCTGTGAGATGGTTGTGTGGGGAAGTCTTGTTCAGAGAATGTAAGAATGTTAGGTGTGGTGATACTTGCGACCATAGCTTGGAATTGTTCTGCATCTAGATCTGCGGGGACAGTAGATGACGCCAAAGCTTCTTCTAGAATCTTTTTGTGTGCAGATGAGATTTTGAGTAACTCCATGATGGAGATATGTGCAGGGGTTCTTTTCAATTGATCCAAGACATTATAGCCACTAGGGTTAGACCTTGGATTCGATGTGGAATTTCTGCTTGGTTGGGATGGTGCTGCAATGGTAACCTTTCCACCTCTTGTGGTGACTCCACAATCGGCTTGGGCCCCTTTGATGGTGATGACTCCACAAAACTCGTCTAAACAAGCAACAACACCCTCGTATGTGTGGTTGACATTTTTATAATCCCCTTTTCCTTTGTCTTGATCTTTGTTTCCTTTGTTACCATGATTCGGCATCGGATTCGTGTAAATCTTGAGATCTTTGTTTCCTGATGGTGCTTCCACATCTATGATTTTGTCATCTATGAGGTCTTGAATTAGATTTTTGAGCCTCATGCAGTTGTTTGTCGTGTGTCCCCTGAGTTTGTGGAAGTCGCAAAGATAATTTTCATTATACCATGGTGGCTTGACCGATGGTTCTTGATAATTATTATGTGTAGGGACCGTTATCAATTTTTCATCTACCAATCTTTTCATGATTGCTTCAGCAGGTTCCCCAAGGAGTGTGTATTTTCGTTTGGGGAAGAACTTGTTTCGCTGTGGTCCTCCCTGATTATCAATGTTGTTTATGTTTTGGTTATGGGATGGTTGGACCACAGTATTGACTTGTCGATTGCTTTGATTGGTATTTTGGTGTTGTTGTTGTTGGGATGGTGGATTGTTCTTCCGCGGGGCACTAATGACAACTTTGGCATCAACGACACCATCATTGGTCACATTACGATTCTTTGCCCATGTTCGTGGTTTGTCATGATAATTGGATGATGAGCGGCCTTCTTGATATGATGAAGTTTCTCCCTGTGTGGCAAGGGCTCGTTCGATATTGAGCGCCCTAGGGATCAACTGGTCGTAAGTGGTGATGTTTTGCACTTTGAGGTGGAAGGCCAAGGGCCCATCAAGATTCGCAATGATAGTTCCCACTTGTTGCTCTTCAGGCATGGACCACTTGCTTTGATTAGCTTTGGATCGCCATCATTGTAAGAAAGCACCGAATGATTCATTTTTCCCTTGTTTGAGAGATGATAATTCATGTAAGCTAACCTCCATGGGAGTGTTGAAGGAATAATTATGTATGAAGGCATCTATGATTTCCTGGAATTTTTTGATTTCAGAAAGTCGAGAAAACCAATCAATAGCGTTTCCAGCCAAGCTTCTTGGGAATAATCTCATCAAGTACGTTTCGTCGTAAGCCACCTCCATGCAATGTACTTGGAATTCCCTGATGTGATCTTCAGGGTTACCCGTTCCATGATATTTGTCAAATTTAGGGATCTCAAACCCTTTTGGGAACGGTTTCATTTCTACGCTCCTATCAAATGGATAAGGGCATAGGTTTTTTTGTGGTTTTGGTGTCCTTCCTGATTGAAGGTCAGGCACTTGTTGTGATAGAAATTTAATTTGTGCGGTGACATCCAATTGTGGATCAGGAGGTGGAATGAAGGTGTTATGGGGGGGTGGAGTGGGTGTTTGAATGGGTGAAATGTTTGTTTGTTGTGCCATGTATGCTTTCAACAACGCTTGTTGATCTTGTTGTTGTTGCGCTAATAGAGCTTTTTGTTGTGCTTGCTGTTGTTGGTCCAACAATGCTTGTTGTTGATCAGCTAGGGCTTGCTGTGCTGCTTCTTGTTGCTCTTGGTATTGCTCTAATGCTTGCTGATATGCGAGTTGTTGGGCTGCTTGTTGTTGTGCGAAGCATCATACGAAGCTTGGGTAACTGCTTCTTGGGCATCTGGCATCTGGTGTACTTTGATGTTCTTTGTATGGGTTGCACTTGGAGCAACCCGTATTTGTGGCTTGAGTAGCCAGGCTTGTGCAGCTTCAGTAGCACGTTGTTGTTGTTGCAACAAAGCTCATTTCAGCCGCTTGTTGCAGGCTTGTTGCTGTTGCAGCAATGTTTGAGCTTCGATCTTTGGCCGCGGAAGCTTGAGGCTGCATGTGGCCATGTGTGCCATTGAATTGTTTGATTGTTGGAGCAATTGTTGGTATGCTTTGAATGCAGCATTGTAATGGCTTACTTGGCTTGGTCGCAATGGTGGTGGTGGTGGGATCAGAATTGTGTTGGAAGTTTGAGATGTGCTTAGAGCGATGGTGGTGGTGGGAGGTTGCGATGTAAGGGGTGTGATGGGGGTAGTGGAAGTTTGAGGTATAGTGGATGTAGTGGTTGGAGTGAATGTGGTGATAGGTGCATTTGGGATGGGTGAAGTGATAGGAATGGTGGGACTAGGTGAAGTGGTAGGAATGGTAGAGATGAGCGAAATAGTGGGTCTTTGAGAGACCGTATTTTGATTAGCTATCATGCGTTGGTTTGATGTGGATGGTGTGTTTGAAAGATGTGATGTACCCCCTTGGTTGGATGAATTGATTTGGATGGGGCGATTTATGTTAGGGAAAGGTGGAAATTTAGGTAAAGGGGAGATCCCTAAACCAAAATATGGTGTTGACGTGGTGGGAGGTGTGAATGGTTTGAATGGTGGAAAATTTTCTTGTGCAAATGAAGAGACAAATCCGTAAGGTCTCTCTATTTCGGACGAGCTTGCTTGTACCAAAGGTCTAGACACTTGTGTGTCAAGAGAAAATGATGAGGTGGTATGGTAAGGAACCTCAGATGTATCGATAAATCTAAGTGGGTTGTAAAGTGGATTTTGATGCGTGTTGAAGAGGGTATCATCCTCATTGATAGTAGGTTCTATGGTGGTAATGGAAGTGGTTGATTGTGGAAGGGTGCTTTGGTCATTTGGTACAAGAAGCTCATCCTCAATAGTGTTGAGAATTGATGGATTTATTTTAGCCATTGCGCGAAGAAACTTTTGTAGTTTTGGTTGTTTGAGCATCTCAAGAACTTCTTCCTCACTTAGTTCTATTGGTGTGATGTCTTCCACCAAGACCTCTTTTTGTGGATCGTGTGTAGTGATAGTGAGGTTTGGAAGTGGTGTGTTTTGGATTTCTGGAATGTTTTGGCTTAGATCACTTGTGGTTGATGTTTCTTGATTTAACTCCATGTTCCTCTTGTGTTGTGATCTTGTTTGAACCATAAAAGAGCAAACTAGGATGTGTAAAAGATCAACGATGTGAAGATGAAATGTGTATGATATATGAGTGAGAATGGAAGTTTTTGAATTTGTATTGAAAATCTTGATGTGATGCTAGGTACTTTGGGTTTGCTTTGATTGATGTTTGTTTGATGTTTAGACTTTGAATTCTATCTTTTGAATGTTGATGTTTGAGCAAGAGATATCCCCAAGATGTTTGAATGATGATCTAAAAAAGATAACTAATGCTCATAAAGGATAATTTGATTTAGGAGTGAGAATAGGATGTGTCTACTCACAAGCTAACCAAAAGATAATCCAAATTAGTGATGGGAGAAGGATGCATCTATCCACGATTAATTTGAACAAAGTGATAATTCAACTAAGCATGTGCAAAAGGATTCATTCACACACAATTGAGTTGAACAAGTTTGATGTTTGATGTTTGAAGAATTCAAAGTCTCATGTTTGAAAGGTTTTGATGTCTACCAAAGGAGCCTAGCATAGTTGTTTCAAGATTTTCTCAAAATGTTGGTGAGATGTTTATGGTTGTTGATGTTTTTGATGGATGAATGTTTGTTTTGATCTTAGAATGACCCTAGTTTAGACTTTTTGTTTAACAAGACCAAGGTATTGAAGAACATGTTATGCCCTAAGCAAGGTATCCAATCCCTTGAAACAATCTTGGATTTTGTGTGTAGTAAAATGAATATAAAGTGGGGTGTCTCTTGAAGCATGTCGATAGAAATTAGCCAACAACTTTTCTCTAAAATCATATAACCTTTTGAGTCTTTGTTGATGTTGTTTTGGGCTAAGTTTCCTTTTCTTGGGTTTTTGTATCTTGATCTTGTGAGAAATCATTGAAAAGACATGTGTGGGGCTCAATTGCTTATCTTTGCTTTTAATGACTTCTTTTTACCAAATACACTTT
Organism: Sequoia sempervirens; assembly: GCA_007258455.2. Taxonomy (NCBI): domain Eukaryota; kingdom Viridiplantae; phylum Streptophyta; class Pinopsida; order Cupressales; family Cupressaceae; genus Sequoia; species Sequoia sempervirens. Next base: position 23,096 of record VDFB02160078.1, read on the forward strand.
CTTGATTATGTTTCAAACTAAAGATGTCCTATGTCAAAATTCCTTTTCTTCCCACAAAGTGTTGTGTGGGAATTCCAAGAAATTGAGGCAAAGGGATTTCCTAGGTTAACCCTAGTTAGAGCAAATGACGATATAAATTCAAGTGATGAGAAACCTCTAAGGACATAATCCCAAGGGAAGGCAACAACACTTAAATTTGTCAAAAGGTATTTGCTCTATCAAAAGGGGTTTGAAATTTGCATGATCATGTTTAAGTGTTTGTTTTCCAATGTTTACGAACAAGCATGTGTTTTTGTAACCCAAAAGCATGTACAATCCTATGGATGTGATAGACAATGTTTGTTGAGTCCCCACTTGGACAAGTCCGCCTACGCTATCTCTAGCGATGGTAGATGCTTGACCCCACTGCTCCCTCCACGCCTCATTAACGCCAATCGGGCAGCCAAGCATCAACACCCATGAAACTCCTTATGGTGTCCATCTCTACTTTAGAAGACCGTAAGAGGTGGGTGGCTTCTAACCACTGCTCTTGCACCAACAAATAGATAAAGTGATTTTGGCAAATTCCTAGCACATGGGTTCTAGTAAGGACTTTCCGTTCGTAAGAGTTGACCTAACGTGGCAAGAGTCCTCTTCGATCCATCTTGTCGAAATAACCTGATATTAGCGTTTCTTCCAATATCCACATTTATATCCCATTGAAATACTCTTTTAGAGTGTTACCCTCAAGGCTGGGCCCTCTAAGATAAACAAAAGCGAATGAAGAACAATATTCGTAACTCGATCAATCCTTGTAGGCAACAAGGAGAGAGAATGTACGCAACAAAGTCCCCACTCACACTCGCACAATAGTTTGTTCAATTTTAAGCCCAAATCGAAGTGTGAAGGTGATTGCTTTATCTCAACCCAAAGTCATGGAAAAGACCTTTTGATTCTCAAGATCGCTATAAAGCGCGAGAGAAGCGCATACGTCCTTTTCCAATGGCTTTAGTCTAAGTAAGCCCTCACAAACAAACAAAACTACACTTGTTCTTTTTAAACCCTCAAAGCAATGATGGTTTTGTTTTAAAGCACCAAATGAAGTGTGAGAAATTACCTTGTTCAATTGTTAATCCAATAAACCAAATCTAGTAAGTTGTGATCCTAAAGTTCATTTTAGCCTTTGCAAGAAATGAAAAAGGTTCTTTTTAAGCCCAATTGAAAACTAGTGTCCTAAGAAGGAGAAGGATGACAAATTTTTTGAAGAAGTGTTAAACAAACACTTAAGTGTTAAAAAAAACTTTGATTAGATAAAATATCATCTTCATGCTCCATCTTTCTTTTGATTTTGATTTCCAACCTACAAAAGTGATCAAAATGTTAGATGAGGTCAAAAGAAACAAAAGGATATAGGGGTTAGACAAACCATTTACCAAAACACCCTAAAACTTAGCCAAGTTATCATGTAATTAATTTAAATGTAAATTTGAAAATTTTAACTAATTTAAAGTTAAGAAACACCTACACCATTGGATAGCTTGTGAAATTCTACCCTATTTTTAAAAAAAAAGCATCAAAAAAGACCTACGTATGACCAAGATATGGTCATTTTAAAATTGAATCTAAAAACACTAAAATAGTGATCATATGCGGGTTAATGAATAGTGCTGTCAAAAAACAGCGAAATTTTATTAAAAACGTGTTGGATTTGAGTTGTATGCCCTCCTTCTAGCGCCAATATGTGAACCATTTGAATCTATACCTTGCACAAACACAATAAACATGCAAACAATTAGATCAAACACAAGATTAGAAACCAATGATTCCTCAAGAAATCCATTTGAAATTTGCAAAAGATAAGAAATGAAAATGAAGAACACAAATGAAACAATTAAATCCTATCTAATGCAAGCAAACTCTTGATCTCTTGAGGGAGTTGGTGCAAATAGGTGTGTGGAGATTTGCCCTTTCCCAACTCCTTGAATGCAAATGTTGATTGAAGATGATTGATCCACTTGATGAAGACTTTGAATGTATGCTCCAAGCTTAAAATCTGCAAAAAACCTAGCTATGATTCAATGAGATGGATGAGGATTGCTAAGTATTTTAGCATGGTAACTTTGCTTGAGATGTGGATGATCAAATGCATGGTGAAGCATTCTATTTATAGAATGTTGAAATGGAAACAAAGCCAAAATGGAGCAATGTGGGACAAAGATTCAACCAATGATATAATGCCACTTGTCAACATGTGATTGGGTGAGGAATGAGCAAGTTTTGACAAATGTGCCAATAAATGCATTTTTGAATTTGAAATTTTGAGAAAAGACATGTAAGAGGGGGAAAGAAAATTGCATTGAATGCCACTTGGCTCAAGGCAAGGACATGTAAGAAGAAGTAAATGCCTTGTTGGAAGGACTTGTAAGAGAGAGAATAATGACATGTTGGAAGGACATGTCATTCAAATTTTGAATTTGAAATAGAAGAATATTCCTCCAAAAGATGCTTTGTTGAGGGAAAATGAAGATTTAATAAATCAATAAATTGATTTATTTGTGCAAGTGGAAATATCTAGAGAATGCAAGTGGGTGAGATTAGTATTTAATCATGGTTAGATTAAATAAATGATGATTATGTTAGTTTAATGATGATTAGGTGAGTTGACTTATTTTGACTTAGATTTTTGGATTAATTTAAATCAAACAAGAGAGGAAATGATTTAATGAGTTTAATTAAATAAACATGTTTTGATTATTTAATTAAAGAGATTGAAGTAAGATTAAATTAAATAAGATTTTAATTTATTCAATTTAATAGATAGACTTTAGAGATTTAATTAATTAAATAAAATTAATTATTTAATTAAAAGAGATGGAGAATGATTTAAGAGACTTAATTAAACACATGATTTGTTGAATAAAGATATTTAATTAAATGGTTAGGTCGGGGAATGATTTAGGATGAAATGATGTTGGTAGTCAGATTTAAATATGCAATGCTAACTTGTACATTTTGCGTGTCTACACTCATATCTTTTTTTAATCAATCATTAACAATCATCAATCTTATCGTACTTAGAGGAATCAATGATCCTAAGTACTTATCATCATCATGCCCTATGGAATAAACCATTCCTGGCATCTCAATCAATCAACCATTATAATCTTTTAACAAGAGATATGTTGCTTGTGTGACATGTTTTGTAGTGAATCTTTCATTTTGATCTATCATTTATCCATGGTTGCATTACCTCTACTATGGAAGATCTTATTCCTTCAATAAACCATATATCGCATTTCATCTCACTCCATCTTTAAAACTTCACAAAAAAAATCCAAAAAAAATCATAAAATGTCCTGAAAAAAATCTAAAAAAATCATAAAATGTCCTAAAAAAATCCATAAAAATCATAAAATGTCCTGAAAAAATACAAAAAAATATAAAATGTCCTGAAAAATCTAAAAACAATTATAAAATGTCCTGAAAAAATCTTAAAAAATCATAAAATGTCCTAAAAAAGTCCAAAAAAATCATTAAATGTCATGAAAAAATCCATAAAATATCATAATATCCTGAATTTTTTTTAAAAAATTAAATATTCAAAAAAAGCCAAAAAAATCAAATATTTCAAAAACCCCCAAAAAATAAAAATATTCAAAAAATCCAAAAAAAATCACATAACCTCAAAAATCCCTAAACAGTGACACTTTTAGATCACCACACAACTTTGAACTTCAACAAAATCAAAACACACCACTATTGATAATCAAGCAAACATAACAACATATCTATCAATCCCTCTTTCAAATCCAATCAAACACATAAATGGTAACAAAATCAATTCTACATTGAAGCATGATGCATGGTTGTTTGTTGATCTTTGATTGTTTTATGATTTTATCTTTGGTGGCATGTCTTTTAGCTTCTCCAGGATGTCTTGGACTAGAGAGGCGAGGATGGGGCATGTTCACTTGTTTATTGTCTATGGATTGTTTCTTATTCATAGGATGACCCATCTTAAGGCATGGTTATCTAAAACCATCGAGGACCTATGAGTCTAGTGTGGATGTGAGCATTCCTTGTTTGATAGTGTCTTCCATGCAATAAGTATTTAGGTCATCTAAGGTCCTTATACCTAGATGCTTATGCTTCACTGCTAAATAAAAACATAAATAGTATTCAAGTCGTCTAGATGTTCATGTTATCTAGGCACTTATACTAATTTGTGACATGATAAGCTCTATGATGATAAAGAACTTTGTAAAGCACAAGAAGCTTCATCACTTCCATTTCATCATATCTCTTTTCATCTATCATTTCTTCCATTATCCATTCCCTTCATCATTTCATTTTCTTTATGTTCCTTATTTCATAGAATGATTAATTGGTTATATAGCTAATGCTTGTCTTTTAATCTAAATATCAAATCAATCAACCTGCTCCTTGATCACTCAATCATTGTATCAATCATTGTTTTGCACTAGCATCAATCTCAATCAGCTTAATCGGCTTATCAACCCGACTATACTAATCATTTACATCAATTGTTTAGTTACGCCCATCAACTGTGCATTCTCATCAAATGTACATTTCTACTTAATCACTCGCGTAATATCAATTATCAAATCTTCTCCTCATGATCTATCAGGAGATTAATCTTATCACATCTTGTTCGATCAATCTGTCAAGGGTTCATACCATCCTTATCATCATCCTTACCAGGATATCCCTAGAGCATGTATCAATTAATCGATCTTTTTTTCTTTGAAACAACACAACAAGCCGCATTGTCTCAAAGAGGGGGAAAATGTAGATGCATAAAAATGTCCTCTTAATCATTTTTATCCATTGCATATTTTAATTGACCATCTATATCTCCATAAAACCATTAAAATATTATAAGTATTTATAAGCATTTATTCATAACCATAATCCATTTACATAATCATTTAGTCATTTATCCATTATTTATCCATTATTTATCCATTTGCATATTTCATTATCCCATTTCATAAATATTTATCGTTTCATTAATCATTAGCATAGTCATAAATCATTTAACCATTTCATAAATTATTAATTCATTCATTTGCATAAATCATTTCACTTTGACCATTTGCATGATTATTCATTTACATTAATCATTAAAATGCATTCATATATTTCATTAAATAATTTAAAATTCATAAATCAACTTCCATGAAATTAGCTCAAAATTGCACATTAAACTCATAAATCATTTCCATGGAATTAGATCAAAATTCCACATTTTGAGCTTCCAAACACGAATCATGGCATAAATCACTCCACTCATTTGTCATTTCTCATTTTCACATTATGCATTCATCTATAAAAACCTCCTCCTTCTCACTTTTTGGGATACACATTTTTCAATTTCAAAACTCCAATCTCATTTTGATCACATCCGATTCTACACAGCTTCTTGTGCTTTTGCTGCAAAAATCTGAGAACAAAGAAAGATATTGTTGAAAGGATAAAAATGGAGTTTGATTTCTTTTGAATGCTCATGCTTTTAGTTTTCATAGTTTAGTTTTGTTTTACATGTGTGTTCATTTAAAAATGCTCCATTGATGTTATGTTGAAAAGTTGATTTGGATTTATAGTTTCAATTAGTTTTTCAATTTTCAGCATGCACAATCCTCAACATATACATCCAAAAGTAACTAGTAGATAAAAAATTGACTAGTTGACATCAATGACAACACTTTCATTCCCTTATTCATTCTTGCAATAGTTTTCATGGTATCAACTAAAGAGACCTAATATTTTAATCTCTCAAGGGTGCATTAACCATTTGATAACAATTTTTGGCATGCAATAGTTTCCATGGTATCAACTAAAGAGACTTTGGTTTAGAGAAGATTCAATGCAAAAATTTTATGATAAGAGTACATATAAGGAGTAGTAAAAAAAATTTGAGTACTTACAGATATCACCGCCTAGGAGAAGAGGAAGATCACTACAAAAAATCCCAAGTGTTTCAATAAGAACACATTCCACACCTCCATTTGGTAGGCTTTATCCTTATTGCACTCCTTTAAATCAATCACCTCTTATTCCTATGGTTGCACCTAGGAATCAATCCTTTGCCCCATTTAATGGGGACATCCCATTAAACCTTGCACAACATGATGAAATATCTATGGTTGCCTTCAACAATATTCCATTTTTTACTAGAGAAGATCAAACCACTCCCATTAAACACATAAAATATGTAGCAAACATGTGTAGTCCACCATATAACTAAATAAAATGTTGCAATTAGTTTTTTGGTTGTCTCATTGAAGGGGAAAGGTCTACACTAGTTTAGAATTTTGAGGGTCAACTCCATCAGCACATGGGATTATCTAGAAGAAAAAAATTACAAGAAATTTGAAGACAAATCAAACCATTTGTCTTTGGTGGAGAAGTTGACCATAATCAAGAGAGCACCACATAAGCATATGATTTATTTTAACTTTAGGTTTCAAAAGACATGGGAAAAAATTCCTCAGATGGTATGACCATCTCTAAAATATGCATTTTTGTATTATTTAAGAGCTTTGAATAGTGATACATTGTTGAATGAACAAGACAATTGAGAGGGGGGTGAATCAATTGTACCAATTTAAAACATCAAAACCCTCAACAGTAATCAAATCCACATGCATCCATTAAACCCTTAATATTTTATAATGTTTAAACATGAAGAGAAGATAATAAAAACTGAAACAACCAGCACCATACAAAAGATAACACCAAATTTACATGGAAAACCCTAAGGGAAAAACCACGATTAGGATTAGCTTACAATATAAGTAATTACAAAATCAATACAAAGGGTTATTGCCAGAATATGACACACTATCCACAAAGGCTCACAATTAGGGCTCACTGCCATAGAAAGAAAAGAAGATAGCAGAGAAATATTACATAGCTCAAATAACTTCAAAATGCAACAGAGAATCCACCACAATAGCTCCAACACCTTCACATTCTTGTTTGAACAATTTTGGACACCTTCAACTCACTACATTCAGAACTCCAATACTTTGAAGTTTGCACTGCTCTACTCAAACTCGCACTCTACCCTTCGACAATTTGAATCACTTGCATCACACACCTCTATCATTTATATCTTATCAACCCTCAAAATCTCAACTAATACTTATATTATCCTCAACCTTGAAAACCTTATCCAAGGTCAACTATGTTGAAAGAATGAAGAAGGAGCCCCTTAATATGTTGTCATTAATGTCAACATTGGTTGTTGATATCTACATTAATCCAGTGAATAGAATGGAGATACCCAAATCTGATATTTTGGTTCACATTTGCTCATATGATAAGATCTACTTATCAAATGATAGTATGTTGTTGATAACTATAATCTACATCTGTGATCAAAATTTTAGTTGGTTTGGATGTATATTTTTAAAGATATAAGTGACAGTAGTTCGGGGTTGATCCCACAATACTAGTTTACAATTTTTGGCCAAACTAGACATTGAACTGATTTTTTCTAACTAAATCTTCACTTTCAAGAACCTATAGCACTAAACCGTGAGTAATTCGAAGATGATACAAACTAGTGATTTGTGACATTTTATCTGTAGATTCTAAATATATTTTTTTCATATTTTTTGGAATCAGATTGCACTTCTTTTTCCATCTCCTTCAAAAACTAGTTTTTTTCAATAAACACCATTTTTAAGGAGTGACACTCAAAGTACAACACATAACTTCTTTTCCATGAAGGATAAAATTCTATTTTTTTTTAATTTAGATTTGTAACTATGATATCTAGTGCTTCCAATTGGTTTCATAGTGCTTTATTGAATTTTTTTCCTTAATCAAGTTTTGAAGTCATATCAATTACAATTCAGAAATAGGCAGATTGTATAACACAACTTTTTTTGTATGTATCGAAATTCAAATTTTTTTGTTAGATCAAGGACTTCAATGTCTAGTGTACTCATATTTTTCAAATTTTTTTGACAATCTTCTATTTTTCCACATGTGTAGAATAGAGAGCTTGATTTTAGGTGAAAAACCTACATTCACAAGAAATAAAAAATAAATATAATAATAAAATTAAATTTATTTAAAATTATACTTTTTGGGAAGCTTATAATAAGGAATACATACTTAGAAAAAATTAATTTTAAATGAATTCAGTTGATCCCCTAAAAGGTAAATCAAAAGTGGTTTTTTATCAACATTTTGATAGGTGTAAAGGAGACTTTGTTATAAGTATGGTTTAAAACTAGTAGGGTTCTATCCAAGGGGGTTTGATCTAAGGTAGTTTGATCAAACCCTTTTCAATTGGAATGTTAAAAATTTGAAGGATTAAATCATCATATTTTCTAAAAATATGTGATTTCAACAAAAATCAGAATCTCCCAAAAATTGTAAACCAGCTTTGTGGGATCACCCTTAGCATACAATTTTGGCTATGTACAGTGCAAATGGGTAATGAGTAATCTAGTCCACATTCCTCCAGTGATAAGAATCAATTTTTGCAATTTTGGTAGATTTAATATAGGTGTTAGTACATTGTATATTCTAGATGGTGCATGTTTATGTGGTCAAATTGATCATTGGTGTTTGATCAATTAGCACATTTGGTGATTAAGTCTAATTCTTGGCCAACCTAATGCTTGGTGTGTGTTGTGGTGATTAAATATGTATTGTGAATGTTAATGAGATCTATTTTAGGTCCATGCCAACCTAAATCAAGAATTGCACATTTGGTTTAAGCTCAAAGATGTTTTGATTCAAGTGTGGAGCCGACAAGGAAATTTTAATTTAATTTTGATTCAATATATGGATACATCTAATTAGGCTGACCTAATTGATGTATGCGGATGAATTTGGTATATATGTAAGACATTTTTTAAGTTGTAGAAGTGACATGAGATGCGATTATGTGAATTTTTTATGTACATGATCAAAATTATTGTAGATATATTGTGAATATTGAGCGATTGTAAAGTAGAGTAGAGTTTTGTTTTCTATATCTAACAAAGTGCATAGTGTAAGTATATTGAGCTTCAAAGGAACTAAATTCAGCACAAGGAAGGTTGATTTTTTATTTTTTCACATCCTGGATATGTGGCCATTTCTATTTTGTATCTACCTTTCCTTTTGTGGCTATGAGCCCTATTGGACAGTGTGTCCTACCAATGAGCCTTTTGTAATATCTTATAACCAGTTATAATATATTGTGAGCTAATCCTCATTGTGGTTTTTTCCTTTTTGAGTTTTTCATGTAAAAATACTGGTGTTCATGTGTCATGTGATCTTGTGATTGTTTCATTTTTTCATTCTTTATTACACTTAGATGTGTTTTGTTAATTAGATGGTTTATGGTCAAATGGTTTAATGGAATACTGATTCACCCCCTCTCAATATTCCAGGTGTTCAACAATTGGTATCAGAGTAAAATTCCTTCTAAGAAGCCTAATAGCTTGAGTAATATCTTGGGGATTGAACACATGGCTAATAAAGAATTTCCAAATCCTATTGTTGAAATTGATTGCATGATTGACAAAGAATAACTCAAAGTTTCTCTTGAAGATCTTGACAAAGTTGAAGGTGAAAACAAAAATTTAAAGGAAAATCTCAAGGAAGCAAATGAATGCATCAAAAAATTAAGAGAAAAAATCAAGAAATTTAGAGAAATACATAGTAAAGTCAATGAAAAATTAAAGCAAGCAAATGAAGACATCACCGGACTGAAAGTATAAGTGGAAGAAAAGAAAATAATTGAGGAATGTTTGAATGCAATGGTAAAAAGAAAGATTGATGAATGCACAACATGTGAACAAGAAGTGATAACTCTAAGATCACATTTGGAAAAAGAAAGAGTTCATGAGGACAAATTCAAAACAAGTTCTACAATTCTTGATGAGCTATTTCCAAGATAGAAACCATCTAAAGATAAAGGAGGTTTGGGACGTGAAGAAGGAGAAATCTCAAAGGCTAACCAAACCCCTAACAAAGTTGACAATCACAAGTAGACTCAAGGCAATGACAAATAAATCATGAATCAAAGAAACAATGCTAGCAGACCCCCCTATCAAACAACCAAATGCTCAAAGGTACCCATATTTTAATGGTATTTTCTTTTCTTGAAATAAGTTTGGACATAAGGAAATAGAATGTAGAAGTAGAATGAATTAGAATGTTGGATCCTTCTCTGAAAATTTTTTTACATGCAAGAAATTTGGACATAGAGCTATTGAATGGAGAAATTAGATGATGAATAGATATAATTCTGGTAGAATGGTTCAATATTTTAATGGTTACTACTATACATGCAATGTATTTGGAAACAAAGCTAACCAATGCAGATCCAAATTGAATAGAGGTTAGAAAAATGTTGTATGCTACAGTTGCAACAAACATGGACATATTTCAAAATTCTATAGAAGTAAGAATGGAAGATAGATTGGTCCAAAAAAAAGAAATGAACCTATGAAGAAAATTGATCCTACTAAAATAAAGAAGGAAATGGAGAAAATTTAATGGAGAAAGAAATAGGATCTTGAGAACAAATAAGAATCAAGAACTACAAATATATTTGTAGCTCCCTCTAGTGTAAATAATTCTCTTGAAAATTAAACCCAGGCATGCGCTTAGGGGGAGCAATAACTAAAAAATAAAATAACCCCCGAGAAATATGAGGTGTCAAGGAGTGATATAAAGATATGTGGTGCAAAATCATATGCTTAATAGTTTGGAGAAGAAACCGACATAAAATATGCAAATCTAAAGAAATGCAGACTATTTTAGGGTTTATTGTTTATCAATAAGATATTTTTTTAGCATTATGGAATTTGAAGCATTTAATGCGGAATTAGGGAAAATCAAAAAGGTTTAAAATTAATTTCTAAGTTGATTTCAATAACATTTTCACATTCAAAGAAAGAAGAGAATGAAGAAGAGTCTGAGGAAAGAAATAATGAAGAAGCACAAAAGACCATGGATCTACCCAAGCCTTTCGAAGAATCTTCCTTTGGGAATCCTCTTAAGGGTCTTTTGTCAATACAAAAAATATTTCAAATGGAAATATCTCATCGGTTATTACAACTCCATATGCATCAAGGAAGTGTAGATCTAGAGAAGATCTCACCAATTCAGAAGTTGGAGCTTAGAGATGTTTGTCATGCTTCTGGAAGGAAATAAATAATTGAAACTCACCATTAGGGAACTAAGTTAATAAATGAAGCTATAAAGACTTTGGAGGAATCCACTCCCTATTCTTCAATTGAAAATTATTTAACCTCTATTGAAAGTCTTAATTTTTTGGTAGATTCTCTTAAGGATTACACTTCCATTCTGAAATGATAGATTGAAAATGAAGTGGAAACAAGGGTTGCAAAGAAGAGGCTATTAGAGTTGCAGGAGAGATGTGCATCAACACACAAAACAGGGAATTGATACCTGAAGGATGTTAAGGAATGTGAAGATGAAGAAAAGACTTTGTTTCTATGATGCATGAAGTGGACAGATGCCACTCAAGGCATTAAGGACTTAATGGACTCAATTGAGTCACAAATAGTTAATGCCTTTGACGCCTATGATCTGGCTCAGGATAGAGATCACACCACTTGGACTTCCATCACATACCTACAAAATAGATTCTTCACATTACAAAGGCAAAATGAAGACATCATAAGGCAGTTTGGAAAGCTTGGGGACTTGGTACGAACCAAAAATATATTGGTGTCAAGTGCCCTAGCTGATGTTGAAAACCTTTCCAAGATAAATCAGAATCCTAGTACTCTGTAAGAGGGAGTGGAGAGTATAGTAGAGCTAGAATCACTATATAGAATGCTTGAAGTAGCCAAGAAAACTTGGAATGAAGGGAAGTCTACTTGGAAATAAATTCTCAAGGAGCTTGAAAGTGACTCCTCCTCCAGTTAAATATCTTGTTACTTGTATACTCCATTGTTTCAGTTTTCTAGTTTTTCATTGTACATACAGATGGTTCAATTTTTGGGTCAACTCCCTAAGGGGGAAGTTAGTATATCCATGTTAACTATTTCTTTGTACATATGCATCTAAGGGAGAGTTTACATGTGTTTTTTTTGGCACACCCTTTTTCTTTGATGTCAAAGGGGGAGATTGTGTATGTTTGGACTTTTTGGAGATGTTTGTGAAGTTTTTGGAGGGATTCATTGTTGGCACATGTTTCCATCAATGAAAAAGGGGGAGATTGTTGAAAGAATGAAGAAGGATCCCCTTAATATGTTGTCATTGATATCAACATTGGTTGTTGATATCTACACTAACCTAGTGAACATAATGGAGATACCTAGATCCATTATTTTGGTCTACATTTTCTTATATGATAAGATCTACTTATGTAATGATAATATGTTGTTGTTGGTTACAATCTACATTTGTGATCAAAATTTTAGTTGGTTTGGATGTATATTTTGAAAGATATAAGTGACAATAATTCGACATATAGTTTTGGCTATGTATAGGTCAAATGGGTATGAGTAATTTGGTCCACATTCCTCTGCTGATAAGAATCGGTTTTTGCAATTTTGGGAGATTGCTTACAGGTGCCAGTACATTGTATATTCTAGATGGTGCATGTTTATATGCTCATATTGTTGAATAGGAAAATTGAGAGGGGGGAGGGTGAATTAGTTGTCACAAAATTAAACCTTTAATTCAATCACCAAAACTAATCCTTAATACTACATAAATGATTAATCATCAAATGCCAATGTAGAAACATAAATCCAACACATAAACACAATAACACTAGATTTACGTGGAAAAACCTATAAGGGAAAAACCACGGTGAGGATTAACTCACACTATAGAGAGTACCAAAACTGATTACAAAAGGCTCACTTCCTAAAATAAGGACTCACTGTCTAGAACAAGGACTTACTATCCAACAGGGCTACAACCCAGAGGGCTCACTGCCACAGAGATACAAAGAATCCAAATAAGTGTTGTTATAGAGAGACTACAATCCCAATGGAACAAAGGATTCCACCACAATAATTACCACACATCACTACAACAAATCCCTATGATTTGCTCCACTTTTTGCTCTATTTTTTGCTTCCACCCACTATTTTAATGTATTTTTTGGAAATTTTTTAAAAATGTTGATGCTATTTATTGGGATGGCACAATTTTTGGCATTTATTGTGTCGATCAGTACAAGTCCATGCTAATAGTTCCTAAATTCATGTCATCTTTAGTGTCGATATTAGCTTTGAGTGTAGCATCACTTTTAGCTATGACTTTAGCTTCGAGTTTAGCTTCGAGTTTAGTGTCAATTTAGACACCCCTATGTCAAAGAGACTTATTTATATGTCTCATCGATGATGTAAAATAGTGAAATATCAACAAGATACGGGCATATCGAGGAGAGAATCACTTATGTCACATCGACAAGGTATATCTACAACTGCTCGGTGAAACACAACTCTTGAATATAACGAAGTAATGTCGATGAGATATTGAGATATTGGTAAGACAAATAAGATTGTATCATCGACACTCTTCAAGTAATGATCAAAAGCATACACTTCTATACCACCGGGAAGGTGTGCAACATATGCGATAGAGCGGTATACACCGCAACCTTGCAGGAAGAAGCCTTGAGCAAGGCAGTAGTGTAGTAAATAGCAGAAGGGAAGGGAAAAATACTGCTATACCATAGTGATAATCACAAGTCTCCCCTACACGGTAGAGTTACACCGATATATAAATAAATACCGCCAAAGGAAAATATTGATGATACAGTGGCATATCGACAAGAGATATTAACTTGTCTCATCAACACTGGAAACCAACATTAGAGGAGCATAAGATCTAATGTCGATGAGACATTGAGATATGGGTAAGACAAATAAGATTGTCTCATCGACACTCTTCAAGTAATGATCAAAAACATACACCACTATACCGTCGGGAAGGTGAGCAACATATGCAGTAGAGCGATATACACTACAACCCCACAACAAGAAGCCTTGAGCAAGGCGGTAGTGTGGTAAACATGGCATCATTACAATTTATAGCAATAAATGTAGAAAATCACATCAGTTTCCAAAATTAAATGCTATTAAATTATTAAGGGTTTCCAAAACTAATATGACTGAATACCGCACCATCCAAAGATAAGTGAGTTTTCCCAATATTGCACTTAATTGTAGTGGACTAGCGTGGAAGGAGCTAAGGATATGAGAAGTCCTGCAAGTGTGAAATACTCAGGTAAGTGCATGAAAACTCTTTGAAATATCTCTGTTAATACAAAAAATCTTTCAATGTTTTTTCATCTGAAGCCATAGTAGAGAAAATTGAAACATGCTTCCTAAAAGAAAGCGTAAAATTAAAGATGAAGAACCTAAAGTAAAGAAGAGACCACTCCATCATTCCATATTAGATATACTTCTAGGGTCTACTAGAGAGGGTAATAAGAAGTTTCTCGTGGACACCGCACAAAGTTGTAGGGATGCCCTCATTTCCAAATCTAGATGGGACCTATTTTGGTATTTTTAAAGTAAGAGAAATGAGAAGATTCCAGTGTCAAATGCTTGGATGTTGGATATAGCAAGGTTGATTGTCCCAAATGTGTTTGTTGATGTAGAATTTATCAGACTATAGCCAAACACTATCACTCAGCTACCAAAATAGTAAGGTTTCCAAATGACACAGTATTGGAAGAAGTAACCAGAAAAACCATCATTGAGTGTTTTGGCTTAAACAAGCATGCTCTAACCAAGATAAACCTGCAAAAAAGTGAGGAGGATTATTCTATGTTAAAAAAGACTTATAGAAGTGATGAGGTACCCCTATATATGAAAAGAGGCATTGGTAATAGAACATTCCCCATCTCTACTACCACTATTGAACCATTTAATGTGACAGATTTTCAGTATTACTTTGTGAATACATATTTAGCTCTCTGCCAAGTGTTGGGGATAGATGCTCAAGATAAAATTCCAATAGGCCTAATGATGATGGCCATGAGAATTCAAAACCCTGAAACTAATATTGAATATGGCTTTGCTTCATACCTTGAGAAGGTGTTAGATGATGAATTCTCCCAAGTTATAGAGGATAGAGCACTGATTACATTCAGACATTATTCCCTACTATGTCATCTGATATTGTACCAGAATAGGGACCATTGGACTAAAATAATGGACTTGGCTACAATAGATGAGCAAGGGAATCCCACACCTATCCAGAAATGGTGCTATATTTGGGACAGTCGGGGCAAGAATTCAAGCTTTGTTGTATTCTACAAAGACTTTGTACATAGAATCCTTTGAGTTCTTGGGTATGCAATACCAAGATTGTCAACCAAAATGTTGCAAATAGTGAGACCTTTGGCTTTAAGACCAAAGCAGGGTCATACACACAATTTTGGAGATTGGTCTTCCTCTCAGAAGTTACAATAATAAGAGTTTATGGATGCCTGTTGCTCCACATTTACTACCAAAATTTGTGCCCCTCAAATTAGCATTTCTTGAATTTATGTGGCAAATGATGTGGATGGAGAAAGATGTAATGCACAAGCAGAAGAAAGGCACTTCCCTACCGAACCAAACCAAGTGTGAAGACTGGATTGTAGGCTTAGACACACTAGAGGAGTTACAGTATTATTTGAAGACAAGATATGTATTGAAATCTGGAAAAGAAAGAGCCTTTGACCCTAAAAATCATATGAACAACATAAGGCACAATCTTCTTGCCAAAATGACAGTGCCACACCAGGTGGATTTTGAAGAAGATGTGATAAGGAACAAAATTACTTATAATGTATTTAGTAGAAGGAAAAAATGGGAATATATGAAGAAGGTTGAAGAAAGGACAAAGCGAAGGTGCAAGGATTTCCTAGGATACTTTGTTGAGGAAAAGGACCCCATTAAGAGGATAGAATTGATAATTGGTAGATTTGAAGACTTTTACATAAAGAAGGAAGCTTATCTCAAAGAACATCATAGAGGTGCAACTACAGAGCATACCCTAGGTGAAACCTTTGAGCCTCCCATGGAGCAGTTACCTCCCAAAAGATAAAGACATGAAGCATTGAATAATTAGTACCTTATGAGGATATTGAAGAGGTGGGCAATGCTGAGGAAGTGGCTATAGTACTGTAGTCATTAAAAGGTGATATTGAAGTTGATCAGCCCATCCTTGAGACTAGTGCCCATAAACATGAGGAAAGGATGGGTGATGTAGAAAAAACAAGTACAAAGGTACATAAAGATGAAAGGGAAATTGCAGCCAGGAGATTCATAGAAGATGATGAATTCATTAAGATTCTTGAATTTAAGGATTTCTAGATGAAGATGAAGTTAAAATAATTTCAAGAGAGGATGGAATCAGCTGAAGTAGGAATTGAAGAATCATAGAAAAATGAAATGGTAGCACAAAATTTCCAGGAATTAAGAGTTGACAACATTGACATTATCCCCCAGAAGGCTAGAGAAATGGTCTTGAAGAGAAATATGCTCATTTTCCCTCGCTTGGAATTAAAGAAAATGTTTCTGCTTGATCAAGTGTGGGCTCAGGAAGATCCAATGCTAGTTGCAGAATTTGACTTTGACGAAGGTGTGAATGGAACTAGGTATAACCCAAATATTGAAACCCTGGCCATATGGATCAAACAGAAAAATACACAAAATCCAAAATTATTGGATGTAATTCAAGGGATGAAAGGGGCAGTAATGGTAAGGACAATACAAGATACCACCCCTTTGGAGGCAGCAACAATGACCATGCATTCGACCATGTTTACTCGAGAAAATATTAAGGGATTAGAAGATAGATTGAAGGAGTATGAAAAGGAACAAAGGTTCCTAAATGACGAAGTTAATAATCTATTCATGGAGAATGTCAAATTGAAAGAACAATTAAGAGGAGCAGGACCCTCACAAAGCAAGGAGATGGTGTTATACATGCCTCCTATTTCTCCAATGCATATTGTGAAGAACATTTTTGTAGAATAGGTAAAAACTCCATAGAAGGAAGTGGATGATGTAAAGAAGGCCAGCAATCAAACCCAAGATGAAGTGAAAAGATGAATTTGTGAAGTTATGGAAAATATTCTTGAGCACAGGATAAAATTTGTTATGGATAAACTAAAGAATGTGCATGATAGTTATACAACACTTTAGTAGGAAATGGATCAAATAAAGACACATATGCTTGTATTAGATCCTTTGTTCAAAAGGTGGTAGCCTATTCACCACACTTTGGCTAAGTTATGAAAAGTTCTACAAAGAAATCCTGATGCACCCACAACGTTAAAGCCAACTGAACAAACTGTGAAGATGATTATTGATGAATTTTAGTATGTACAAGGGTTTGATAAAAATATTGTAACACGAATGGATTTATTCCATACCTACAAATAGTGGTATATACCTGAAATCATGAGATATGGTGATTAGTTGGATGACTTGGATAAGTGGAAGAAAGAATTTAGTTAGGTTGTTCATAAGTGTGTAACTCATATATAGGAGGATGATGATACCAGCCTTCCTAGACTAAATCAAATCATGGATGGGTTGATTACATTCTTGATGCGGGATACCTAAAGTTTGTCAATGATACAGAGGCATTACTAGATAGTCGATGGAAAACTCATCTTGCAAACACGCAAAAGATCTAGGAATATAAGTGGCCATCATATTTTACGGTGTATCAGTGGGAGGAAAAGTATTTGGTTTCAGAAGAATAGTACACTGAGGTGAGATCATTTGGACATTCATCATGGAGAGGAAGACTTTTCTAGATCAATGATCATAGGTCTTCTACGTTGAATAATGGAACCATATGTCAAAATTTCTTAAGTCTTGTTATTTTCATAATTATGCTAATTAAATAGTTGTTAGTAAAAGTAGTTATGAAAGGTCGTTTCTTTTTGTAAAAGGCCTGTAGCTTTTTGCTTCCTATATAAATAGGAAACCAAGGCCTAGTTTTAAATTATCATCATCATATATCATTTCCATTTTGAACCCTTTTGTTATTAATAAATATCAATTGAAGCAATATAATGGAGAACATCTTATTATTAGAGATTCTCCATGGTTGTGTTATCATTCTGTATTTTTCTTATGTTTTACATACTTATTTCTTCTTATATTTGAATGAAAATCAATTATTGAGCCTCAATATTGTGCTTATGTGAATGAATATGCTGATATAGTAAATCATTTATTGTGGATGTTGGTAAAGCTACTAAATTTTTTGAAAATTTGAGCTTATTTTGCCTTGTTACATGTTCAACATAAAAATGGAAACTATTTAAAAATAATAAAGTTAACAAAGTTGCTTATTTAAATAATTGTGAGTTACATGCATTAATATTTTATTAACTTTTGTGTCTTCATGAACATATGTTGATACAAAATGAATGGAAGAAGCATCCAAGTAATCCTAATTTTTTCTGTCAACAATTCATACCAAAGATTGAACAATTTAAGGATATTGCAGTAGGTATTAATTAAGGATATGATGATGATGATATATTCTTGTACTTGTATATTCTATGAAAAATTCCTTATTTTCTATGAAGCAGTGTATATATTCTTGTACTTGTAAATATTCTTTTACT